>QJNY01000708.1:0-33814 GCA_004155945.1 Monosporascus sp. mg162
AAACCACCCCCCCCCCCCCTCTTTTTTTTTTGCCCCTTCTTTGTACCTACATTTTCACTGTAATTGTAACGTAATGCCAACTATTTTGTGACGGCTATGGGCTTAACCAACTATTAAACCTAGTCGTACGGTTTATGTTAGCAGTGGTATCGTGGAGATTTGAGCAATATGGCGATAGTTACGTCTGGTAATAGCAAATATAGATCTGGGTAACCAATTATTATTGCAAGCTGGTACTATTTAAACTATAGGGAATAATAAGCGTATATATATTTTTATTTGCTCGACCGACTCGAACCGGCTCGATCTTTCCCTTGGTAGTAAAACTCTTTCGAACTTATCGAATTACTTCGAGCTATTATCCGGTTCAACTGGCTCGAGGCGCCAAGTCTCCTTTTATCCAATTAGGCGTTATAAGCCCATCGGGCCAGTTACGTAACCCTAAAGCCATATCGGAAATACTTTCCATAACCTTCGACCGTTTATTAATCGAATTAAAGCTTTTAGCCATAATACGATCTCCCCTTTTCGAGGATCTTTGCCCTTAAAAATTAATTTATTTATCGTATTTTTTAGTAAGTAACTTTCTTTTTTTTATATCATTTTTTTAATATCCAACCGTTATGTCAGGTCGTATCGAAAAATAAAAATCCCGCAAGCGTAATAACGCTTTGATTTTATCCAGAAGAATTTATACTTTTGGTTTTAACATATTCGCGTTTTCTTATTCGCGCTGCAAATTTAAAGGAAAAACTTATAAAGCTTATCCTAATTCTGGAAAATACGCTCGCTATATCGAACACAGTAATCCTTATAACTTATTCGGGCTCTCTAAAGCCGAACATAACCGGTTGGTCGCTAAAGAAAACCGTCTTAAACTTTAAGAACGTCTTACTAAAGAAAAGCTGCTTTTCGTTTAACAACGTTTTAATAAATTGCAGCAGCACCTTAACGAGGTATTTGGCCGTTTGGCCCGTTTGCAGAACCAAAAAAAGATTTTGCATAAGCGCGGAATCGAAATGTTACGTCGGGGTATCCAAAGTACGGAGGCGATAGAAGAATTTGAACGTTTAAAGCGAGAGCAATAATAGTTGGAAGCTAAGGTTGCGTCAGCGCAGACCACCCTGCCTGCCAACTAGCCGCCTGGTAACCTAGACTGGAGTACTCTTATCTTTAGCGCTTCTGGCGTTGCTGGTAAAAGTTCTTCAAAAGGCGCTGGACGTTCGTAAGGTTTTTCGCGGGCTCCCAGGTGTTTTCGGAATTTGGGTAATTTTTTTACTTGATTAGATACCGGGTAAGTTTTTCCTCTTTGCGTATATCCAGTATTTTTTCTGCCTTATAAATTGGTACATCCTTTATAATTTCCTTATCCTGATTCTATCCTATATTAACTTTGATTATATCTGCTGCTAACTTTAATAAGGAAATATAAAAAACTAAATAAAGCTTGACTTTCGACGGTAGCTCCAATTCATAATTGTTTTTTAAGATTTTCTTAACGATTTTATATAGGCCGATATATTTAAAATCGAATTCTTTATTTGGCCTTTTAATTTAAATATTTTTGGTAGTTAAGTAAACCATTTTCCCTTTCGAAAAAGTTAATCCCTTTAACCTTTTTTGGTTATAGTATTTATTTATCTGTTTACGTACGAATTCGAACTTTGATTTTATTTTTGCGTACAGTTATTTTAGCTGTTTTAAAGTAAAAATTACCTTAACGTTAATTAGTTTATTTTTATATAAATTTCGGTAAACTTTAAGTATAAATCCAAAATTAGCAGTTGTTAGTGTTATTTTAATACTTTTATAATAGTTAATGTTATAAGTTAATTATATAATTAATAATTTTTCGACTTAATTATTCTGTTCGTAGTTAATATAATACCGTAAATACGTTTTTAACGTTTGGTTAATTTTTTCTATCTGTTCGTTTATTAAAGGTTTAAATGCGTTGGATAATTTATGATTTAATTTAAGTTAAGTTATTAATCCTTACCAGAATTTCGAAATAAAACTAATACCTTTATCCGAAACAATTTCCGTTAGAAATCCGTAAGTATTTAAAATATGTTTAAGGAAAATATATCCGAATTATTTTATATCGGTATCTTTATTATAAGGTAAAAAATAAAAAAAATTTCGTAAATCGATTAACGATTACGAAAATGCTGTCGTAATATACTTTTATAATTAAATCTTTTAATAAAGGAAGCTTAGTAATAAAGCTAAATACAATCGAATCCCATAATCGTTTAGCAATTAGTAAAAGCCGTAATTCTCCGTAAGGCTTATGCCGTCGTGTTTTTGCTCTAGCGCAAATATCGTATTGTTGTATAACCTTTTATATTATAATTTTCATTTTAGAAAAGTAATATATCCGTTATAAACGTTTTAGAATTTTCTAAATCCTTAAATGTTTATATATAAGATATTCGTATATATCCCGTATTAAATCCTTTTATAAATTCTCGGGTACCTGTATTTTATTTGTTTAATGCTTTACTGGTTAATTAGCATTATATTATTGGATGCGTTAGTGTATATCAGTTGGTATCGTTTGTATCGCAGCAATTCGTCGTTATTTTAGATATTCTTTAAGTATAATATCGAAATTTATCTGTTATACCTTAACCTTAGGTTTTTCCAAATTAGGTCGTTTGCTAAGTACGTTTATTCTGCTATTTTTTAATCTTTTTTGATAAATAATAACGTAATCGAATTTAAAAAGGTTTTCCGCGTAACGTAATTATCTTCCGACAAATTCTCGTATCGTAAAGAAATAAGTAATGTTCTTATAATTTCGTATATACCTTAATTTAATGCATATTATTTTTAAAATAATGTTTGAATTCCTTAAAGGCGTTAACGATAATTAAAAACTCCTTATCGTAAATAAAATAATTTAATTTTATTCCGTATAACTTATAAGAATAAAACGTAATTAGGTAAAGTTTTCTTTAATCGTTTCGATATCTAACTATAACTTTTAAAACGTAATCCGAAATATCGGTTTTTAATTCGATTAGTTGCTTTGAGTCGTATATAATTAATATTAGTTTACTGGTAAAGGCGTTTTTAATTTATCTAAATAATTTATCCTTTTTAGTAAATTCCGTTAATAGCATAATTATTTTGTTAAAATTGCGTATAAATTGTCGGTAATAATTAGCGAATCTAAGGAATGCTTATATTTTTTTAACATTAATAAGTTATACCCAGTTTTTAACTGTTAATAACTTTTTAGAATTTATGCAAATTTATCATAACGTAATAATATATTTTAAAAATTTGATTTTTTGTTAATAAAAATACCTTTTTTCGGTATTAACCAAAAATTTGGCGTTTTATAGCGTTTATAAAACCTAATAAACATGTTTTTCGTAGTTTTTTTCCGTTTCCGAATAAATAAAAATATCGTCGAAGTAACAAATAACAAAAATATTTAGGTATTTTTTTAGCATATAATTTATTACTCGCTAAAAGGTTTCTAGTACGTTAATTAATCCCATAAAGGTAATTATGTATTCGTATAAGCCATATTTCGTCTTAAAAGCTATTTTTTATTCGTATCCTTTTTAATCCGAATTATATTATAATTATTTCGAAAATCGATAGCTGTAAATTATTTTGCTTTCTGTAAACGGTTTTTTATTTTAGTAATTAATAATAATAGGATTTTATCCTTAACGGTAATATCGTTAAGTTATCGATAATTTACTACTAATCAAAGCTTTTCCCTTTTTTTTGGTACGAAAAACATAAGGTATCCAATTGGTAATTTGGAACGTCGAATTTATTTTTTTCGAAGTCTGTTTTCGAAATAATCGCGGAATATGGATAGTTTTATAAAGTTTAAGTTATACATCGGATAAAAGGTGGTACTTTTGCTATTTTTAAAAATTATTTCGTAATTTTATTCGTTATACTTTAACAATTTAATATTAAGTTTTTTGCCAAATAATTTATCGTACTTATAGTACTCTAAAAATATTTTAATTATTTATTTTAATAACTTTTCGGGCGGTCGTTTTAAATCGTTATTTATTTGCTTAAATTTTGCTTTAAGGTTAGTAATAATACGTCGTATTTTGCGATTATGCTTTTTTTTTTTAATATGCCGTATATTTTTAAGTAATAAGGTTTTTATCGTTTCTTTATTCTTATATTCGTTTACCTTATCGATTAAATGTTGAAATTTCTTATCGTTTAGCTTATTGTTAGAAAATATATCGTAATTTATTTCGCAAATTTTTTAATTAATAACCGGGTTATATTATTTTAACTATAGTAAACTTAAGATTAAATCGAAGTTTTCGATGGCGATAACGTCGAAACTAATAATTTATTTTTTTCTTTCGATAAAGGTTTTAAGGTAATTAATTTTATATCGAATTTATTTATCGTCGTAGTTAAATATTTGACCTTCGGCATTCTCGACCTCGTAAACGTATTTTTTATCTTTTTATAATAGTTATAACTTATTAATTACTTTTAAGGCGATATAATTGCTTTCTGTTACGCCGTAATCCATAAATACGGTATATGGCTTATTTTTAATTCGTATTTATACCGTTATAAGTTTCTTTCGTATTATTCGCATCGTATTTAAAACCTTTTTAAAATGTTACTGTTTACCTTTATTTTTACTAACCTAAAGCCTTATTATAAATAGCTTAAGTCTTTTAAGTTATTTTCGAATTACTAAATTCTTTCTCCAAATCTTTTATTTTTATTTTAGATTTATTTTAATTATTGCTTTTGTCGGCGTAGCGTTATTATCAAATATTCCACTTAGTTTTGAAACGTTTCTCTGGTAATATATTTTGGCTTTAAGGTTTTCCAGCTTTAATTCGAAAAGGAGCGAATCTTTTCCTATATAACTAATCGCTTTTTTAGGTCCTCCGTAAAGGTTAATTAAATCCGTAAATCCGTAATTATTTTCTAATAATGCTTTTTTATTATTTTCTAAATTAGTTTTTTTTACGTTTAATAATAGTACTATTCGTAATAATACTAAGGTTTATATACAAGGTAATATTTTCCTTTTAGCTAATTCCTAATTATTACCAGTTCGTCGATCTCTTTTATCGTTACGGTTTTTCGTATATAGCGATATTACCTTTAATCCCTAAAATTACTTTTAATTTAATTTTTAAAATCGAAATTTTATCGTTATATACGCATAATTCGTTACGCGATATATTCTTTTTCGTTTTCGTATATTTCGTATTGCGGTCGTCGACAACTAACCGCGTAAAACTTTCCGTACCGATCGGGTTTTCCTAGGTATAAGTTTTTATCCTATTTTCGGTACTTTTTTAATTATGCGTTAAACATTAACTGGTTATTTTTTTATTACCGTTTTTGCTATATGCGGAAAGGTAGCTTATTATCGTTTAACTTTTTCCATTTTTCGTACTTTTATAGTTACTGGGTAATAATAAATCCAGTAATTTTAATTTCTTTAACCTTTTTAGCTTTTATTTAAATTAACTTTTTCGCTTTTCTTATTCCTTATCGTACTTTTGGTAAAGGGTTATCGTTATTTTTAACGCGGATTATGTTAATCGTCTTTCGGTCGCCAAGTTTTTTTTCTGCTGGTTTTCGGAAATTGAAACTTGATATACTTTTTTCGGGCTTCTGCATTTTCGCGTAATATATCCGAGCTTACCGTAGTTATAGTAATTAACGGGCGTTTTATTTTTCGATTAAATAGCCTTTAATTTTATAAATTTTAATAAAGTTTTATAAAAGATAAAAAGTATAAGGTACCTTCGGCCTTAATTAATTCCTTAAAATTTGGACCGTAAGGTAAATTATTTACGTCGTTCTTGTCGTCGTTCAAACTATCGATTATCGATTTTTATAACTTTAACGATATACTTATTAAATACGTTAAGTCGTTCGATTTTGATAATTTCGTTTTTAATATCGTTTTTTAGCCCTTTATAAAAAACGTCGATTAGGGTATCGTTTTCGTCGTCGACCCACCCTACCTTAAACATAAGGTTTCTGAACTCGACGGCATATTTAGAAGTTGGTTTTTTTTGTTTAAGTTATAAAAGGTTTTATGCAGCTTTTCGTTTTACGTCCGGATTATCGAAATTATCCTTAAGCTTTTATTCAAAATTAACGTAAGTTTCGAAAAAAAAATTTAATAACCGTTTTTTAATCGTTTTCCGTGTTTTTTAAGTAATCGCATAACGTAAATTTAAACTAATTTAAAGCGTTCCTTTTAAAAAATCCTGCTATAATAAGGATTTTGTCAGCGTCGCCTTCGATTTTTTTTAATCGTAAATATATTTTAGTTTGAATTAAGAAACCTTAAACGCTTTTTGTATTATCGTAAAGTTCGGGTTTTTTAACTTTAAGTTTTAAAATAATAACTGTTAATACCGAATCGATTAAGGCAGTAATTTAAGCAGTAAGTTGTTAAATATAGGCCTTAAGCTGTTAGACGCGTTTTTGTAATTGCTAGATAAGGGTAAAAACGGTAATTTCGGTATTAGTCGATATTTTAATAATATTAAATATTACTTAAAGTTTAACGGTATTATTAAATAAAAGCTTATAACGTATAACGGTTATAAGTTTAATTAATTATTAAACTTAATCGTATAGTTTATATTAATAATGATATCGTAAAAATTTAAATAATAAAGCGATAACGTGCCAGACAAGCGAGCTGGACACTTTTTGGCACCTCGCAACAATCAATCCAAATAACTCAACCACAACACATCCAATTAATTCCAATCAATCGTATTCTCTTTCGCCGTCCGTATCTACAACTTCTGGACAAGTGCACGCATTATATCAAAGCTTGTTACGGACGCCATATTGCCATTTCTTCCTGCCAACCCGCCCGTAACCGCCTAACTTCAGCAGCTGTTAACAGCAATTCTTTGCTATAACCTTTCTACTAGCTAAAAGAACTTGTTTATCTTATAAAGCAAGTATTCATCTTTTTGGGAAACGTTTGTTTTAATCGTATAATTCCGTAGGTCTCGAATTATTGCGAAATCAAGCCCGACACGCCCTGCCATACGCCGTGCCACACGTCCCGCAAAACGCCCCGCGAAACGCCCCGCACGAACCCCCCATGCCCCCCAATACGGTTCCAACGCACTTTTAACGCGTCCTATAACACGTTCTCCGCCGTATATCTTCAACGTATTAAAGCCGGATAAGAAATGCTTGCGTATTTAGGTTAAGGATTCGGTCGAAAATAGTTATCTAATCGGTCGGCTTCGGCTCGTACGAAATGGGGGTAATATTAGCTCAAACAGATTGTAGGTTAGTCGGTCGTATATAGGTTGGCAGGAAGGAATAGCAATACGGCGTCCGTAATAAGCTTTGATATAATGCGTGCACTTATCCAGAAGTTGTAGATACGGACGGCGAAAGAGAATACGATTGATTGGAATTAATTAGATATGTTGTGGTTGAGTTATTTGTATTGATTGTTGCGAGGTGCCAAAAAATGTCCAGCTCGCTTGTCTGTCCAGCTCGCTTGTCTAGTACGTTAATTATATTTAATAATAACAGATAACGTACCACACAAGCGAGCGAGACATACAAGCGAGCGAGACACTTTTTGGCACCTTGCAACAACAAATTCAAATAACTTAACAACAACACATCGCATTGATTCAAATCAATCGAATTCTTTTTCGCTAGACGTATCTACAACTTTTACACAAGTACGCGCATTATGCCCAGGTTTGCCGCAAACGCTATACTTCCGTTCCTTGGTTTTAACCTTCTTACAACGACCCCTTCCAGCTGCTATTGGCTGCATTTTTTTACCACCCCTTTTTTTTGGGCCAGAAAAGCTTATCCCTTTTATATAGTAAGTATTCCTCCTTTTTAAAGATGTTTGTTTTTAATTTTGTAACGTTTGCTTAAAATATAATTCGTTTCGCGCAATTAAGCAGCTTTTTCCCGAAAAAGAACATTTTCGTACAAAAGTAATAAGTTACTTTTAGTTAAGAAATTAACCGAATTAGTTATTTTTTGTTTGGACGAATTACCTTGTTGGTTTTTAATCTTTTTTTGTAAATAACGTCTTTACCTTGTTATTTCCTTAATATTCCTAGGGGTTTTCGCAGGCGGAGAACGAATGGAACCGGCAAAGGTTAACGGGGAGACGGTCGGCGTAGGTACAACTGGAGGAACCTTTAATTCGGAAAGAACGTTATTAGGATTAAATGGAACAAAACCAGCTTTCGCGAATTTAGATTTGATATTATCGGGCGTTATGGCAGCTTGGAACGCGTCGTAGAAGCCGGCAAGGAAATCTTTTTTAGTAATATGGGTATAATGACGTCGTATTAAGTTTTCGATGTACCGCGAATAAATGCGCTTTAAAACAGAAAAACAAGATATATCAAAAGGTTAAAACCGATACGAAAAATGTGCGGGCATATAAAGCGTAATAATGTTGTTGTTGGTGCAGTATTTTTCGAATTTTATCGAATGGTAACTTTTATGGCCGTCGAGGATAAGAAAACGTTTGGAACCTTTCGTACGTATCCGAATATGCTTGTTAAAATACTGGATTTATTCGAAATTTAATTTATTTGTTATCCAGCTATTATCATTTAATGCGATTTTTTAATCGGCTGCTGGTAATAGGTTATTGCGGTACCAGGACCCAAGATGATTTTTCCCCGCTATAATAATAAATAGCGGTACAGCCTAACCTTGGGAATTAACAGCCTGGATAATTGTAACCTATTTTTTATTACCTTATTGCGTTTGTTTAGGTTTTCCACGTTTTTCGGCATTGGTAATTACTATGCCCGTTGCTATAAAAAGTCCCATTAAGAATCCAGTCTCGTCGAAGTTGTAAATATCCTTTTCTGCGATGCCGTATTTCGCGATTGTAGCCCGAATAAGCTCGAACCATTTGCGAAACGTTTTTGGATTTTCGTATAGGACCCGTTAATAATCGATCTTCCGATTTAAACGCGTTTGGAGTTTTTTTTGCCGTTTAACAAAGTTCGACGTCCAATTAATTCCAACCCGTTTTGCAACGCGCTGGGCCAGCAGTATATTGGCCATATTTTTAACGTGCTGAAGTCGGATAGGAAACGTTCGCCTATTTAGGTTAAGGACCCTTTTGATAATGGATTTCTCTTCGGTCGGCGTCAATTTTCGCGAATTGGGAAAAATGTCGCCTCGAACGGGTACGCCGTGATATCGCGTTTTTAAAGTAGATGCAGGAACTTTATATATAGAACTAAGCTTTCTGTAACTAAGTTTCAGGTCTTTTTTTTTAGCCTGAATAGCTAGGTTCATTTTCGCTTCTTTTGTAAGGCGCTCCATATTGTGGTTGTTGAAAAATAGGCAATTGAAGATGTGTTGTTGGAATAGCTAAAAAAATGTCTCGCTCGCTTGTGTGTCTCGCTCGCTTGTGTGTCTCGCTCGCTTGTGTGTCTCGCTCGCTTGTGTGGTACGTTATAAATTTAAATAATTAATTATTATTGCAAACTGGTATTATTTAAACTATAGAGAATAATAAGCGTATATATATATTTTATTGGCTCGACCGACTCGAACCGGTTCGATTTTCCCTTTGGTGGTAAAACCCCTTCGAGCCCATCGAGTTACTTCGAGCCATTATTGGCTCGAGGCGCCAAGTCCCCTTATATCCAATTAGGCGTTATAAGCCCATCGAGCCAGTCACGTGACCCTGGAGCCACATCGGAGATGCCTTCCATAACCTCCGACCGTCTGTCAATCGAGCCAAGGCCTTTGGCCATAACACATTTCCGGATCCTTAATACAACCCGTCTAGTTAAGCAGCAAAGTTCTATGTCGTAATAAGCCATTACAAATTCTTTTCTTTTTTGCTCGGCCAATGCTAGAGTCAACAGCAGCAACCTAGAAAGATGTAGCGGCTTTGCGCTTTCAGATGTGCCCGGAATGATATGGTCTCCGCGCTTGTTGACCGGTCGTAGATCAATCAGGGCCCCTATGGCCCCTTGAGCTACAGTTTTGAACACCTGACTGCCCGTCGCACCGGTCTATCATATGTCTTGTTTGAAGTCTGCGTCACGATAACGGTTGATGGTTATTAGTAATGACTATGCAGGGCTGTGTATACCTACGCCCGCGATAGTCTTGGCCACCTTCACGGGGTGCCAACGCCATCGTATTCTTAGCACAAGGTGTAATAATACGGACAGTTCAAGAAAAGGCGTATTTAGACCGAGTATTCGCGAATAAATGCTTCAGTCGTAGCTTCTCAAGCTTCAGGCGGCCAGTCCTCGATGAATGTAGCTCGTCCTCTCCCCAGTGAACAAGAGATGACGGTACCGTGGTCCTCGCCTTCGTAGACCACCCAGGAGGTGCGATCTAACCTGCCAAGTTCTAGGAGCCGCTCTTACATATCGCGCGTATTATCTACAATCGTCTTTGATTGATGGTTGCGTAGCATCTTTCCGTACCCGTCCGACTCCTTTCGAGACCGAGGCCGGTTCTGCTTCTGTCCCCCTACAGACAGCATGATAGATGGGTTGTGCGGGCCCACTATCGCCGACATTCTCCCGGTGAAACGAAGCCTCTGCGGCTAAGATATACTCCCCGTTCCACCAGATGTTCGGGCGGCTAGCGATGAAGCAGCCTAACAGGTCCGGGCGGGCGAAGAGTGTGTGGAGGCAGAACAACCCGGAGACGAAGTGTCCATAGAGCGCCTCCCTGCCGGGCCTCACCTCACACGTTTCTCGGCCTCCGCCGCACCAGCATCTTGACGTTACCGCTGGTGGAATCAACAAGGTCATCAGCATCACCCTCGGCTGGACCCCGTCCCGGGGCGAGCGGGGCAAAGTCCTATCTTCTGCGCGGGCTGAAGAGGGAGCTCGAATCAAGCGAGAACGCATAACCGATTGACACTATAACGCCCGCAATCGGGGCCAACGGCGCCATTATGGAGACTTGTCTGTGCAGGGCCTCGAGGGCGGTAAGAAACACTGAGTTTCCATCCGTCATGTAGCTTTGGTCTTATGAGATAAAACATGTAAGCGCATACTAGCGACTGGTAACAGGGCATATCTGGACACCCGGTATATGACAGGACTTTCTTCATCCGGGGCAAGTACGGTTGTTCTAGCCCCGAGGGAAGCCAATCCCGATATCGTCTGCCTTTCCGGACTTGCCCTTCCGGGACCACTTCTCCGTATAGCCGACGCTTGTGTTGTCCATCCAGTGCAACATTTCCACCCGAGTCTTGACTACGAGGATTGTGATTATGAATTGGCTAGACGTCTATTCAAAGTTCCATACGAGATCGCAAGCCCGTAATAGGCGGGTGCGAGTCAAGGGATGGCGTGGGATCATAACTTGATTGGGCTAGGCGAAAATGTCTTGGAATTAATACGCAAGTTCGCGCCGTCGTTCGGATTGAAGGGAATTGAAGCTTCGGATAGACCTTAAAAGACTAGGGCAAGCTGCTAGGCCTACCGTCATGCTGAGCTTGCCAGTGGTTGTGGGGGATTTCCAGGCAGCGGTTCGGTTCTTACGATGCTGGGAACCACAGAAGCTAAAGAAGGATTGTTATCAGTCTCAATAATTAGCGTTTCTTGCCACCAGGGGGAACTCGGGCTGCCAAACCGGCGACACAAAAAGGAGATATTTACGGAATAGGAGCCGTCGGGTGTGCAACGAAATAGAACTTGTCACAGCCCCCTCAGGCTACTACACCAAGTCTCCATGTCCCAAAACGGGTGCAGAATTCATGACTGGCAGTCAGAAATCCAATGTCTCCATATGGATACGCTCACGCAGCAACAGTGCCGTAACAGAACCCACAAAAAAAGAAATCACGGGCGTAAATGCATACAACAACAGGGATTCGCTGATCGTCACCGACTCAGCTACTGATCTGGCCCTGCGCGGTTTCTTGGGGAGAGCGGACGGGATCCCGAGTTTTCCACGTGATATGGTCGCATGTGGCAGAAATGCTAGGTATTCTACTTGATATTCCCTGATGCTCCTGGATTGCCAGCGTTGGCAACCCTGATTCCTTCCTGTAGCTTGATCGGTTGTAGAGTTCTTACTGAACTGTCGGCAAGATCACGGTGTTGAAGGGCGGAACGCCTGGTAATACTAACGATGGTACAGGCGCTTAGGTTGACATAATAGAAATCATCTCCTTTACTTCGTATTGAGACAGAACTGATCTCCAACTACCTCATAGCTCATCCTTCTTCCCCCGGGAACCTCCCACCGCGGCGTTGAGGGCAGCTAGCCGCGAATACTCCGGCCCATCCGCACCCAGCTCCCAAGCGAATACACCACCGAGTCCCAGTTCTCTGACGAGTCCGAACTTGTCCTCGATGGAGCCGGGCGTCTCGTGCGACCACCAGAGGTCCTGATCCACATCCCAGTAATAGTATCCCCCGCCAATGTTATCGTACTGTCCATCATGAAGCGCCTTGGATAACGACGCTTGCATCTCTGCCGGGACTTCATCTGCCCACGCAAATGCACCGGTACGCCCCATGTCGACGCCGGTTTTGGGGTCCTCCATCAACAAAGTGGAGCAGCCGATCGGGCTCTGCAGACAAGTGTGATGTTCAGTCCGGTAGAACTTCGTATAGAACGCGAAACCCAGATTGAGGTTACCGGGCCTGACCCCGTTCTTGATGTAATTTTTCAGCGACTCGCGCGAAGCGACCTTGCCAGCATGGTGTTTGGTTATGGTATCCCGGCGGTTCATCATCTCGTACGTCATGACGTTAAGGAAATCGACGGATTCCATGATGGTGGGTAACATCTCGGCCGTGAACGGTAACATGTCCCGGGGAAGGCCGGGCACCGCCACCGATATCAACTTGTCGGGCCCGATAGCCGTCCGGATCTCCGCTAAAAGGAGTGGGTAAGCTCCGATCTCCCAGGCCTTATGTTCGTTGGGCACCTGCTTGTAATCTTCGCCGTTTCCTCTTTTGATAGACGATTAGACCACTGTCCGGCTTGTTCGGCATAGGCGCGGAGCATGGAATCTTACCCAGGATACTCCCAGTCAATATCTACCCCTATGACGATCCGAACCCATCAGCAAATTCAACTTTCAAGCACAGGTGAGAATCGAAATGCGGTCAACGGCTTTGCTCGACCTACCGTCAGCTCCCGTGTCTCGCAGCATGGCAGCGACATTACGCGCCCACCTCTGGCGGCATCCCTCCGTGGCGGATGCGAGACTGAAACCGGCAGTATCACCCCAACCGCCGATGGCAACCATGATCTTGGTGTCCGGGGCAAACTGGGCCCGAGTTTCCTTTACGGTCATGAACAATGGCCAATCGGAGCTTGGCTCTTCACGATTGAAAATGTCCGAGTTCATGAATGCCATGACTACGTGAGTGATTTGTGAAGTGAGCAATGACTTCGGCACTGTCGGGTGTTGGCTGTGATACTTCGTCAATAACGCCTTTGCTGATAAGGTCGGGATGATATCTTACCCGCAGAAATACACGATATTGCGCAATTGTGCTGTGGTCGCGGAGACCAAGGGCATGGCAAAGGTCCAAAACGCCCACAAGACAAGTGCTTGGCGCCCGAGGATATTCATCGTGGATAAGAGTGGACAAATGGTTGGACGTTCGGTGACTTTATATGGGCGCAGAACGGTACTATCCGTTCTGACGGGGGATCTCGAATTCGATGACAGTTTTTCAAAATCATCACCAGTGTTATTTCTAGAGACAATGGCAATATCCCTCCCGTCCACTTCACTGAGTTCGGATCTATGATGGAAAAAAGAGAGCAGGTATATGCATTGCTTGCATTTGCTCCTTTTACGACATATTCTAATTCCGTCACGTATGTCGGAAATGTATGCGCTAAACAGAGTGCGATGGCAGGCTTCGCTAAATGCATACAGATCTGGTGTTTGTCCAGGTGTTACGAGTGTGTCTGAGATGTCTTGACCGGCAGCCAAACAAACTCATTCGTCCTTACCGAGGAACCCGGCAGACGCGCCGTAGCTGGTGGCTTGGTGATTGTCCCCGCCTTGGAACGCTCGTTTCATGTCCGATATGTAAACCTTAACGTAAGGTGCGGATTCGCTCTCGTAGCCATCGTGGATGTTGACGTTGCCACGACATCAGCCATATTATGAACCACTTTGATCCACGACCAGATTTAGGGGCTTCTTTGAAATCATATTACGATTAGCGGCTCATATTACAAATGTTTAGACATTCTCAAGATACGCGCTAGCCGTTCTATCCCGACGTTTTCATATCCAATACCCTGAAAAGTTCCGTTCTGATTAGGTGCTCTCCGCCGATCAGAGGATTCCGAAGCAGTTGGCGTAATAAGTAACGGTAGCCGACCAGTCGGAAAAGATTCCCAGAACGCCGATTTCCCTTCCGAGCACGTCCACCAGCTCGTAGAGGTCGCCGTCGTGCTTGGTGCCGTTGAGCATGTACATGTAGTAGTAGTCCCCCTCTTCGGCGACGCGTTTCAGCGGGGGCGAGCGCTCGAGGGACCAGGTAATGATCTTGAAGCCGAGCTCCTTAGCGGTGATGGCATACTCGGAGGGGACGTAATTATCGTTCTCGTCAGTAGTGACGAGGTATGGAAGCGGCGGCGCGATAACCTGAACGCCTGTCTCCTTGTAGAAGCTGAGGTTGGCAATGGCGCCGGGGAACGTCTCGGGCGTGTCGCCCTTGTCGTCGAGAAGCACGGCCTGCCGGCCAAACTCGGGCTCGTGCTGAAGCCAGTATGCGACGTCGGAGAAGACGAAGCTCTGCGGCCAGACCCGGGCCGGGTCGATGCCGGCCTCCTTGTACTCGTCGATCATCTGCTGCGCGTACACCTCCTGCGTGTAGTCGCCGTCGTAGGGCATCTCGACCTCGGGCAGCTTCAGCTCGGGCGTGAATTCCAGGCCCATGCCGTCGACCAGCTCGATGAACTCCTTGTGCGAGAGGACGGTACCGCACTGTGCGCTGTACAGGTTAGTACGCCAGTCGGGGATGCCATCCAGGAAGTCCTCGGGCGTCGTGGCGGAGGCGTTGTATCCGTCCATCTTGCCGCACAGCGTCTTGTACTCAATGAGCGTGATGTCGCTCGTGCAACACTTGGCGGTCGCAGGCTTGCCGTCGGCGGCCGGGGTGAACGGCGTCGTGCACTTAGCAGCCAGGGGCGTGACCAGGATATTGGTCGTCGTGTGTAGGTCGCACTGCGCGTGGCGGCACACGAGCTCGCGGTCGGCCGTGAAAGCGACGTCGCACTCCTGAATGCCGGCGCCCATCCTCGTCCCAGCTATGAAGGACTCGACCGTCTCTTCGGGAAACTGGAGCACGGCGCCGCCGCGGTGCCCGATGCTGAACTTGCTGGTCTTCGCCTCCTGGTCGAAGCACGACGAAAGCTTATCTTTGAGCGGGCCGTCGTCCATGTCTCTGATCAGATACTCGGGCCGGGGGCCGAGCTCGACGTTCCGCATGGGCTTCCATTTCGTGGCGGGCGCGGCGCCTACGACCTGGGCGACGGCGATGAGGCCGGTGGCCAAAGAGACGGCTTGGATGTGCATAGCGGTCCGATTAGTGCGGGTAGCGTGCTGAGTAGAGAACGGGATCTGGATCGGGGCACCGGAGTCAGGAGCAGACTGACCCCAAATTCCGAGGTATCTGCTTGAACTGTCTAGAGCTTCGGGAGAAACCCCAGGACTGGGACTCAGACGAGCGCGGGAACCCGAGCTTTATCGGCTGCTGCGCGCTCGTAACAAGCTGGCTGGATTTGGAAGGACGATCACCATGCCCAGAGACGCAGGACAGGGTCCATATCGACCTTACCCCCGTTTTGGTCGTCAGGGACGGTGATGTTATCGTACAGCCGCTGTGGGGCTTGGCTTTTAGAGTCAATTGTCCAATGACGGTCTCCTACGCCGACGCATGGCATAAATACGTCCCCGCGACTCGCTGATAAGATTTCTCTGACTGCCCATCGAGCTGCACGCCGTTGGGACTGCCAGCCCACAATCTGGCATGTAATGGGGATTACAGACAGGAGCGTTGCTAGACACGACACCATTTTCGGTCAGCAGCCAAGCATATCACGTCGCATTGGGCTGAGGGCTGAGCCCGGCGCTCTAAACTTCTTTATTGATGCGTTGTCGACTCCTCCACAAGCGAAAATTGCTGTGCGGTCAGGGGAGTAGAAGTGATGAACTATGTCCCAACTCACCCTTATATCGGCATCCGGGTAGTAGTATCCCGTACCGTCGGGTTTAAGCAGCTGGCTTGTACGGATGAGGCGATATCGATTAAGTATTAAGCACGGGCGGGCACACGCGCCTCAGGCCTATCCAAGTCTTCAGCGTATGCTACTCAAAACTTCGTAGTAGGCATTTACCCACTCCTAAACCAATATACATATATACCCATCTCCCTTCCCGACTCTGGCGAGTGCTTACCCCTCCTAAACGTATAGCCAACGAATCTCTTGGCAGCGTCGAGCGAAATGATGCATGTTACCAACCTCATAGAAGGGCAAGGAAGCTTCCGATGGTCCGAGGGTATGGATGATGTCCGATTGGCATCAACAACTCGCATCAGCTCATGGAACGAATAAAACGGTGGCGTGCGTGTGGTTCATATAACTACTACGTCGTAGTGGAAGGTTTAACATCCCAGTCAGGTAGTTTTTATCAACTAACGGTTCAGCTCGATGTACTGCAAATCAAAACTTCGATAGAGCAATGGCGTCAGACCTGAGTCGAGGGTGTCTGGCAGGATATTAGTATTCGGCCGGATATTCCGTAGGTACCTGCCTACAAGTTGTGCATAAAAGCACTGTATGTCCAGTCTCGTTTAGAGGTCTACACTAACTTATTAGCGCTAACGGGTAGCCGACCATTTAAACCGTTTTACGCGTATTGTACAATGCAATAGGTAATGGCAATACGAATTACAGCAAGTTCTCAAAACGTCCCTTCCGTTTCAGCCTCGTCCCAATTTTCCTCTCACCTCCATCCAGCCGCATTTCATCGCGGTCGTACGTGCAAGGCTGCGGACGACAAAATCTCCTCTACAGAAGCACCAATTATGGCGTAAGAGTCTGTATTGACCCCCTTGTGTCCATAGTTAATTGCCATTCCAACTTCAGCACCCAATTGGCCTACTTCCCACACGCTCCGTAAGCCGACACGCGCCATGTTCGAGAACCTCTGCACTCTGCCGCTCAAGGCCGAGTTATTCACCCAGGCATTGCATCGCTCGGAACCGCTCTTGGCCGTCGGGCTCTCCACTGGGCATGTCGAATGTTTCCGCCTGCCCGCCTCCGAGAGGTCGACCGAGGATGATGCCGACGTGAGTGTGCTGTCTGATGGTAAAGGAACTATCGATACCGTCTGGCGGACGAGAAGACACAAGGGCAGCTGTCGAAGTCTGGCCTTCAGCAACGATGGATCCTGTAAGTCATACTGAGTCACAGATTCCTATAGGATACATGCCGCGATATAGCTACGATGGCTGGTTCTTTGACTGACCCGCTCCTCTGGACAGCTCTCTATTCGGCCGGCACCGACTCCCTCCTCAAGCACTTCTCCTCCGCTACAGGCCAGGTCGCATCCAAGATTGCGATCCCCTCTACCAAGTCTGTTCCGGACTCGCCGACTCTGCTGCACGTGTTGTCACCCCAGACCCTTCTTCTCGCCTGCGACTCGGGCGTCCTGCACTTGCTAGACCTTCGCGACGGAGCCCTGGCGGCTTCGAAACCCCAGCAGACCCATTTTCCGCACGACGACTTCGTGTCCAGCATCACGCCCCTGCCGCCCTCGGCCGAGACCACGAGCGGATACAGCAAGCAGTGGATATCTACGGGCGGCACCACCCTCGCCGTCACAGACCTGAGGCGGGGCGTGCTGGTGCGCAGCGACGACCAGGAGGACGAGCTCTTGTGCACGGCCTTCATCCCCGGCATGGGTCCCAAGAAGAACAGGGACAACGGCGTGGTGGCAGTGGGAACGGGCAGCGGGGTCCTCACGCTGTGGGACAAAGGCGCTTGGAATGATCAGCAAGACCGCATTAAAGTAGATACGGGAAAAGGGGGTGGCGAAAGTCTCGACTGCATCGTGAAGATACCCGACGAGGTGACGCGGAGCAAGAAGGTGGTAGTCGGCGTCGGTGACGGCAGCTTGCGCGTCGTCGACTTGATGAGAAGGGAGGTGGAGGATGTGTTACGGCACGACGATGTCGAGGCGGTAGTCGCGCTAGGCTTCGACAGCCAAGGCCGGATGATTAGCGGTGGCGGACAGACGGTCAAGGTATGGCAAGAGGCGCCTAATCTCGGCGACGGCAGCTCGGACGACTCGGACGAAGATGACAGCGATGCGAGCGACTCGGACGACTCGGATGACGACGATGCGGCGCCGCCGGTAAGCACGGGAAAGCGACAGGCAGGCAAGGATAAGGACTCGAATGACTCAGACAGCGACGAGGGACGCAAGCGCGGCAAGAAGAGGAAGAAGGGAAAAGTCGATCTCGGCCCCCGTGGGGCGCACGGTATTCTGCAGTTCAAGGGCTTGGACTAAGTAATGCTGGATGCGGAGGGAAGATGACCGCCCTTCATCCTCATGTTTTCAATATACGAGATACCCACCCAATTACGGCTGCCACTCCAATGGTCAGTTCCAGCTGCCCGGTCATATGACAACCAGGAAGAGATCCAGCCCGTCTTCAAATTTGTGATACGTATACCTAGAATAAAGCATCAAGCAGCAAGCGAAATCAGAGCCAGGCTGTAGGACCCTCCGGTACTAGAAGATACAAACACTCTGAGGACGCTGAAAGATGTTGGAGCGGGGTAGCAGCTGCAATAATGCGGGGTAAACCCCCCTCTGCCCCTTTATGAACAAAGGTACCCTCGCCGCTGCACGAAGGGGTCGAATGACTCCGAGTATTGGATCTGCCAAATTGCACCAAGTATCTCGATTCCAACAGTCTGCAAAGCTCCATTTCTGTAATGGCCTCGGTGCAATTGCCGCTAATTCCGTACCGATCCACGACAAGGAGGAGCAATAGTCTGGAGGACCTGAAAATATAGCCCATCCAGGCGACACACGCCATATGACCCCCATTCACGACCAAGGTTCGGCTCAGATATCTTATATGTCCAAAATGTGCAGCTTCATCAGCGCACCTTCAACTGCGCGCGCCCCCATGACCGCACACCCGTCTGAAGGCAAGTACGCGTCTTATTCCACATTAAGGGGTGAGACACTGGAACTCGATTACGGTCAGAGAGCTAATACAATTGATAGACCGTCGGCATGCATCAGAACAATTCGCGTTGTATCTATATCGTAGTGACAGAAATGTATGATTGGCTTCATTCTACATGAATGTTTACCGGGCCTTTTGCCTCGCTGTGGATCGTATGTAACTTCCAACTCCTGAGTCCCCGACTCTTATTTTTCAATCTAAGTTCCTCCAGAGTAATACTCTCCGATAATCCAAATGCTGTTGCTGGCGTTGGCTATAGTAAATTCCTTCTGCAGACTTGCTTGAGGACAGAATTAATATCTACATATGTGCCCCTGTGCCACCGGACCTTCTCTTTCTTTTCCCACGCGCGCGATGCTACAGAGACGCAGGGATCCGCATCGAGTCTTTCTCGTCAATTCTTAAGCCCATGTCTCTAACGAGCTTCCCCCAGGCAATCGCACCACGGTGGGCGAGTTCCCGTGGCACACTCTCATCCTCGTCCGACATCCGCTTGTTGAACAGCTCCATGCTCACCCAGCCCTCGAAACCTAACCCCTGGAAGATTGCTTGCGAGATCTGAAATATTGGCAGATACGCCCCGTGTTCTCGTTCTCCGTAGAACAACCGACAGTTCCTGGACCAGCTCATGCGGGGCGGCTGATCCGCGTCGTAGAGTTCGTGCCCTTCAACCAGAGGGTCGGCGACGCGTTTCGCATCAACGACTTGCACGTAAAAGACTTTCTCCACGTCAACCGCCGACACGAGGCCCTCGATTGACTCTGCAACTGCCCTGTCACAGTCCGCCGTGCGACCCTTGGGCGAAGTCGGGTCGGCATAGATACGCCCGGCGATGTTGAAAGTGTCGAGACAGAGTCCAAAGTTCGGACGGTTGACAGCCTGAACGGTTTCCCAGCTTTGCTCCCAGGTATCGCAACGGGTTCCCCAGCACAAGGCCTCGTATACGAACCGGATAGGCGGTTGCTCACGGAGGCCCATGTCTGCGGCTTCCTGTAGGTCGGCGATGGCGAGAGCCCTATCTTCCGACAGACTGGAAGCCGGCAGAAAGTTACTTGGGATCTGCACGGTGTCGGTGCCCAGGGCTTTCGCTAGTCGAAACCAGAACGGTAACTGTCCCAGGCGCACGACATATTGTTGGCGGTCGAGTAGTCCTTCGTAATTCCAGAAGGGTTGCAGACACAGTATGACGAGCGCCCTCTCTCTGCATAGGTTACGAATTGTGTGTGCCGCTCGAAGCTCGTTCTGTTCTGTGGGCCCTCCGGGCAGTTGTTCTGCGATATGCGCGATTTCCTCATGGAAAAGCTCGATGCCCTCATAGCCATAGGCTCTAGCCATGTCAAGTCTATGCTGTAGAGAGTGCCCTGCGAAGCAGCGGCCGAGAGACACCGACGTTATCGCTAATCTACAGGGCATATCGGGCGTCTGTGTGAACCTGCCGTAATGGTTCCAGGACGGAAAGGAGTGACGGTCTGGTTCGTAGTTAAAACAAAACAAGGGCGACATGAATATTTAGAGTTGACCCGTAAGGGTCCTGGGCATCATAAGTTCTCCATCGCGGTGTATGTGTAAGTATGGGCGCCACATTGGTTCTTCTGCACCAATGCCGAAGCCGCAAAATGGCATGCTGCATTTAACAAACAGAGTTAAAGCAAAAGTCGCGGTGCCCAGTCGCCGTTCCCTCCGTCTGAGATTCCCCTCTCTCGAGATGATCGAATGACAAACACCTCATCGTTCATTATTCTGGAAACTTAACGATATGACCAGGGCACCCAGGTTCGTGAAACCGCACCCGTGCTCTAGAAATAATCTCACGGAGACTACTAAACCGGGCGGGCGTGAGACCAAGCATAGTACGGATGATTGATGTCATGCCCTACAATACTCCGTTGATACATGTCGCACGACATCGGGGGACGTAACGGACGCAATGCCTATGACGGGTAAGCATACAGGCGCCCGCATCATTCTAGAGTAGCCACGATTAGAGGCTCGGGGCGCATCCCAACATGCTACAAAGCAGCGGTCTGCTATTCGGCACTTTTCATATTCCACGTCCAGAGGCGCGCTCTCTTTCAGGAGCTGAGGACGCCGCCCCAATCGGAATTGACAGCGTCTACGCGCAATAAAGGGACCGTACGTCGGCGGTATATGGGTATAACATTGGATATGTTGCGTCTTACCTATACAGTCCAAAAAAAAAAAAAAAAAAAAAAAAAAACCCCACGAGTTCTTAATCCTCGTTTCTGTATTGTCCAATCGCGGATAGAGGTTGTGCATTTCTGTTCGGGGGAAAACATACTAACCGCTCTTAGTGAAGCACTTGGGCATCTGGTCTCCAATAAATCGGCGGTATTTCCAAATCCATGTCCAAACAGCAACAAACATCTACTTTGGACGAGACACAGTTTCATGCTGTAGGCACTCAAATTCGATCAGCTGCGTCCCGCAGTCCCCCACTGTTAATTTACCGGACATCATCCAGAGTTGAGCGCCCCGATTGCTTCTCCAGGAACGACCTGCCTTAATCACTTGCTCTCGGGAAGTCAGGACGGGCATTTATGATTACATTGCTTTGAAGAGCAGCATGAACGCATGTTTTCGAGGGACAATAGGCCTCAGAGGACGGTGTAGCAATGCCATTGTCTCTACCTACGGGCACTTTCCTTAGGCTTCTGACAGACCTGGAACCTAACAGTGCTTGACACAGGGAGTGATAGCACAGGACATGTTCGGGGTCACCAGGTCCCACCGTAAATAATCTAGAGTTCATCCCGAGTGCCGAAAAGAACTGAAGGTGTCTAGGGGTAGAATGAGTTATAGAAGCTAGATTGAGAACTATCCTAAGAACCTAGGACCTGAAGCCTCCTTGTATAACCAAATCACCACGTTCCAGAGCCTTTCATGATGTATACCCATGACCCGGTATCAGTGTACCGGCTTTATATCATAGAACGGACACTTCTTCTATTGTTATGGTGGAAATAAAGCAACTCTTGTTTAGGCATATTCTCTATGAATCATATGGATCTCCAGAGCGCCGATGATGCAGAGATCCGCAATCACCGTCAGCAGTAACGAAATTCTTGCATATCTATTCCTATTGGCGCTTTTTAAAGAATTCGTTACCTCTTACCGTAGGGAACCAGGCCGAGGAAATTAGTAAGGAGGCTTTAGCGATAATTTCCCAAAGCTACACGCGTATCTCAGATCCCACTTCTCTTGATAACATCTCTTAATGATATCTCTTCCTTTGGTACCTGTTAGCTCTTATCTCCATTTTGCCTAAATCTACGGTCTGTGTTAGTCCGTAGTGGGTTCCACTTAAGGAACCTAGCCAAACCTAACGAACCCATTATCGAATCGGCACTTGTACGGTAAAACTGGGTAACAAACAATCCCGCCGCTAAGCCATCCCCAGAAAGACTTATTATTATATCAACTCCCATAACCAAGCAGTCTCCAACAGCCAGGGTCTCCACCAAGGGGATCTGCAGTTATACAAGGTGATATCCGAATTGGTGTAGTGGCTAACATTATCCGCTCTCATCTCCTACCAGCTAGGAGTGCGAACCGGGTAGCCCGGGGTTCGATTCCCCGATTCGGAGGACAAAATTTCTTTTGTGAAGAGTTTTCTCTTTTTGACTTGGCTGCGTACGAACTTCTGTTCCATTTAAAAAATTAAAAATTTTTCATCAGTTCTGCTTTTCTTTATTTTTTTTAAATTTTTTTTAAAAAAATGGGTTTTTTTCTTTTCTTTTTTTGCTGGCATTCCTTTTGTTATTGTTGGGAGAACGGTACTCTGTAGTGCGATGAACCTCTTTTGTAAAAAAGATAAGCTGGCTATATTAGGCTGGGGCTAGCGATCATCAAGCCGTTTCAACTGCTCGAAGGCAGCTGATTCTGAATTAGGGGAAATTCAGGATAATTAACGAAACATCACTGGTCAAGCCCTGCCAAGAAGGACCAGCTGTTTTCAGCGAAAATATGTGGAGACGGCTGATTCTTGCTAAAACTGATTCTGAATCGCTCCACAAGTAGGTGGTGCTGAAAGTTTCCGAACTGCATCTTAATCGGCTACTTTTGCTTCCTTATCGGGACCAGAATCTGACCGGTTCCGAAGCGGCACCCTGATTGCCTTGCACTAATTGAAAAAAATGTTATCTTCTCCGCTCCGACACCGAGACAGCCATAGTCGCCGGTTATGCAAAAACCTGTTAAATGCTGGTATGACTTCCGATTCAGCAGGTTTAAAGTCAAGTAGTACAAAATTAGTTGCCGACCTCCTTGTTGCAGCCCTATCAATATCGTTACCAATAAGGTACGAAGGCTTCTTTGGTATGGGAATTCGCCGTATTTAAACGTTATTAAGTCTTGTTGGCCGTAGATGAAACGGAGAACTACTCGGAAAGGGGTGCCGCAAAGCCGGAACAAAGGGTGTAGAAAAATAGAAGTCCACTTGGGACAAACTTGACCAACCGAAGACCCCGGCATGTTCAACAAATCATAGAATTAAAAGGGGGATAGGAATATAAAGAGCGCTACTGGAAAGACCATGTTAATTAACGCCTTGCCTATATGCATAGGACGATGTATGGGGCTTTCGAGGTTCCTGCGTTGCATAGAACTTTTGAAGCAGGACATCTGTGAATAAGGGTTATAAGAAATCTGTGCGACAGCAGGTGAGGCTACCCTAGAGAAAGCAATAAGGCTACCCTAGAAGATTTAGTATGGTGAAACGTGCAGGGTAGACTCAATCAAGAAAGTGGGAAATCTCAGGAAGTGTCGTGGGTTATCTGTATTCTGTAATTATGATCGATGCTATGATGAATCTCTAGACTTCCTGCAACACCTGGGTGATGTTGGAGCTATATATATGCGAAGATAATCCTATATAAGGATACGATTTATATATTAATCCATAACAGAAAGAAGCGTAAGCAAAGTCCTAGATTTGGCCCCGAATAGGGGCTTAGACTCCAAATAGGTGTCCTAGACCCACTATTGTCCGTCGAATAACTCCAGATTCCTTGAAGGGTAGATTGATTTCTAATACGGAGTGCACTCCCCGTGTTCTCGGGATAATTACAAATCATGAGTGAATTCCAATAAATATAAGGCTGGCCGTGATGTACTTTCTCAAGCAGTCCTCTTCTCCTCCCTGTGGTCAGCCCTAAGATAATAATAACATCTGTTTCACATCCACACCTCTTATTTTTCTTCAAACGACCATGTCAAAAATCGCTCTTATTACCGGTAGTACCCGCACCCCTCGTGCCGGCAACGACATTGTACGCTGGGTTCACGATGTACTCAAGACACGGCCGTCGGACAACCTGCAAATTGAGCCGGTCGCGATCGCTGACTTCAACCTTCCCGTCTACGATGAGCCCGTCGTGCCTGCCATGGTCCCCGCCATGAAGCAATTCACCAAGGAACACTCGAAGAAGTGGAGCGATACGATCGCCTCCTTCCATGGATACATTTTCGTCATTCCCGAGTACAACGGCGGTCTTGCGGGAGGCACCAAGAACGCGATCGACTATCTGTACAACGAGTGGCCCGGAAAGCCGGTAGCCATCATCAGCTATGGAACGCAGGGTGGAAACCGGGCTAATGAACAGCTCAGTGACAGTTTGGGGCTGGTTATGAGGATGAAGGTTGTCCCAACAAAGGTTCTGCTCCCTTTCGCCCCAGGAGCGGACGTGCTTTCTGCTGTTAACGAGGGTGTCCTGGGCGAGGAAACCCAGAAGGCGTGGACTGAGGCTGGTAAGAAGGAGCAGATCCTCAAGGCCTTGGAGGAGATCAAGGAAGTTTTGGAGCAGCCGAAGGAGTAGATCAAGATATACTAAATGGGCGCATTTCAGAGGAACCAAGCGCATCTCTGATCCTTTCAGCATTTCGAAATCAAATCATATAATTTCAACGGGCTTTTATATACTGCAGTCTCGTTGATTTTGTGCATCTCGACTGATCTGCCTTGTTTAAGCATGTAATAAACACACATATGAAGACACGCCTATCTAACTCATATCTACACATCTGGGGTATCTGTACAAAAGGCATGATGACCGTAACATTGTCGTACACGGTTCAATCCGAATTGTCGCTCAGCTCGCAGAGTAGAATGCCCTGAAGAGTCTCAGACTGCTCCAATATCTGATCCATCTGGTAATCCTGATACCGATCATTATTTACCAAACCCTCTGCCAGTGGCTCAAGCATTCTCAGGACACTCATGATATGATCGCATTCCTTGATGGTCCGCGAAATCCCTTTGAGGGCAGCCATGGTGACTTTGGCACTGCTCTCGGATTTGCGCATCAGTTTCTCGCCCCAAGGAGGAGGAGAGAGCCTTACACCATGTTGACCAGTTGTTTGTTGTAAATGTAGTACAGTTAATAGCGATAGAATATCTAGTAGTGGTCAATCTTGGCTAGCTTACATATACCTCTATTATCCCCCCATCGAAAATGATCTGCTGGCTGACAGCTCTTCACAACATGCAACCCCCACAACCGGTTCTTTTGAAGTAGGAATACTTTCACGCCAACATAAATAGTAAAAAGCAAGAAGGCGATGAGAGTAGTATGAGGTAAACAGCATAAGCCACGTCAAGCCATGGCAGCTCTGCCGCGCACACCTCTATTCATGCTTCAACCTCCTCGCCCTGATCATCTTAGTCCTCCGATGCCGATCTGATCTGATGTGGCGACCGACCTCTTTGCCATGGTAGTTTTGCCGCGCACATCTCTATTCATGCTTCAACCTCCTCGCCGTTGTCATCTTGGTCCTCAGATGCCGATCTGATGTAGCGACCGACGTCTTTTCGATCCACTTTGTGGAAGCTCACCAGGTGTGACCTGTAGGACCTCTTCGTTTCCCAAACCCGAGTCTTGCCACAGCCATGCGGGAAGGAACACGTTTGGGGACGGAACACTTCCTTCACCCGCCCTGGTAGATCATCCTCACTTGAGCGTAAGAACTCATACACCAAGTCTCCGGTTACGCCATGCGCCGCTTTCAGGTGTGCGGCATAGGTGTGCACCATGGTGAACACTACGATCGACTTGCAGCCATCGTGAGAGCACTGTTGGGGCGTGATCGGACCCCGGATTCTGTCAGGGCTGTCGGTGGCAGCGCTATGTGTCAAGGCCAGCTCTTCAGCAGTTTTGATGTATTGAGAGACGTCATCCTCAGGGACGCCATGGACCGTCTTTAGGTGGTGTTTGTACGAATTCCTCATCTTCCATGGTCCGCGTGTCTTGCAGTTGGGAAATGAGCACTTCTGAGGCTCCATCTGCCTTTCTGGTGCCTTCATCTCTGCAGGCCTGTATTGGTTGATCTCATCTTTTGTCAGGCCGTGGATTTGTGAACCGAGATGACCCTTCAGAACATGCCATGTTCTGAAGACGTGATCTCCGCGTGGGCAGCCAGGAATTGGACATTTGCGCGCCGGGAGGCCACGATGCACGTCTTGGCGATGGCGGTCGTGACTGACTCTGGTCTCGAAGATCTCGCTCGAGGTACAGCCCTCGACCCTACACTTGCGTGGGGTCCAGTTGCAGGCGTGGCGCTTCAGTCTATGCTCTGTCGGAAAGCGGCGACTGCAGCTGTCGCATGTGAACGGGTTCGACTCCAGGTATGATTGTGCCGCCTCCAGCGATGTGAACTTGCAAGCCCTGACATGTCCCTTGAGGGTCTTCGAGGTGTCGCTGGAGAAATGACAACCGAATTTGGCGTGTGGGCACCTGGTCTTGAATTTCGCAGGTGGAT
Source organism: Monosporascus sp. mg162 (assembly GCA_004155945.1). Taxonomy (NCBI): domain Eukaryota; kingdom Fungi; phylum Ascomycota; class Sordariomycetes; order Xylariales; genus Monosporascus; species Monosporascus sp. mg162. The sequence continues at coordinate 27,009 of QJNY01000708.1, forward strand.
CTCGCGAGAAAAGCGGGACGTCGTGCTCTTCGCAGTAGCGAAAACTCACGGCCGGGTCTGCGAACTTACGAACATTGATCGTAGATAGCAACTCTACAAAGGCATCTCGCTCCAAGGTCGTGATGCTCATTTCCTTCTCTTGGTCTGTCGTCGAGAGGATTACGGTGTCCACAATGTCAGAATTCATCGGCGCTGCGGAGCCTGCCAGCGTGTCGGAGAACGAGATCAAGGCCGGGTCGACCAACGTCAGATCGAGGCTGTCATGAGATGTCTCAGTTTCTTCCTCTTCTCCTCCGAGTTCCGGATGGCAGGATGACGTCTGCTCCGGCTGGTTGTCTCCTTCGTCACCGTCCGTAGAGTCAGGGCCATCGAGCAAGGCGCGCTGTTCACTGCGCCATTTGGCGAGACTGTCGCTTTTCAGCCGCTTTGCCGCCTGGGTTCGATCCTTGCGGACATTCGGATCCAGGTTGTACCGCTCGCATGCATCATCGATCTCCTCGCGGGATCTCTTCCTGGGCTCAACGTAGGACGAGGCAGCCCGATCCCGGGTGAGAGCGTTCGGGGCGGCACGCGCGCTGACGTCCCGGACCCGCAGAGCCCAAGTGTCAACCAGGTTATGTCCGGCGTATGCATCGCTGATCCCTCGCTGCTGGGTCGTTCTCGAGTGCCCAAGAGACTCTCTGACGACAGCCTCATTCTGGTGGAGCTCATCAGATTTCATGTTCTTAAGCTCCATTGCGGCACCTCTCCGTAAGTCGTGGCTTCGTGGGTGATGCAAGAGACCAATAAGCTTTGCTCCCCAGACTACCGCTCTCTGGTTCAGGTCATGTCTGGCCGAACGGCCGAAGTCAAACAGAGGCTTTCCAGTCTGAATTGAACAAAACAACGGCCGCTCTGGATGGGCCCAGACAACCTTCTTTGACCGGCGCTTCCGCATGTTTTCGAGCAGCTGGCTCCAGCTGGACTCTCGCACGGCTCCGGTTCGTAGGGCCCAGATCAGAACGAGGAGAACTGGGTCGACAGGGTTGTGGGCAGGGGACCGAAGATCAGAGAGCTCGACGGTCTTGTTTTTGACGGGGTTGTCCTTCTCCACCTTGCAGAACCGGAGTACGACGGTCATGAGAAGCCCCTCCGTGCCATCCTCTTGTGACTCCAGGCGAATGGTGATGTCTCGATACGCGAGGCACTGTTCTTGAGCCCTGAGAGTGCTTCGTTGGACGTCGCCGGCGCGGCTGACTAGGGCAGCTTGCAACACGAGGCACGTGGCTCTCAGGATGTCATGATCCCACCACGGCGTGCCTTGAATAGAGACGGAGAATCAGTACGCGAGTAGCGTCAGAGTGGTGATATGTGATCTTACCGTTGTCTAGGCCATGCTGCAGCATGGCAGTTGCCATCTGTCGGACCAAGTCACTTGTGATCCACATCCGTTCGCGTGTCTCGTCCCGAGTGAGAAGCTTTTGGGCCAACATGTCCTCGAAAGCTGATCCGAGCCTGGTCACTTCGCGTTTCGAGAGTGCGAACGCTTCCAGACGGAAGACCAACTCCTAAACGACAAGCGTGAGACCTTTCTTCATCGTGGATACCTGTACAGGGTTCTGTACGACACATTCCGTCAGTCAAGCTTGTCATTTGACAGAAGTGTGTTTGAAACTTGGGGAGAGGGGTCGAAGGTGGTGCGGAGGTCATCTGCACAATGGGCTATCACAGCCGCGCAGGTGGAAGATGAGGATAGTAGGGGAAAGGGGGGGGAGGACAAACCTGACGTTGATTGGGATTGCGGCTCTGGATGTGTGCCGCTATACCACGCACGAATCTTTCTAAGTCTTCGCCTGTGGGGATGGTCGAACTGTCGACTCTGAGTACATCCTGGCGGAACGCCATGAACCTGTTGTACCAACGAGCCCGAGCAACCTCCTTGCCGGGGTCGCTTGAATGGAAAGTTGCACGTCTGACAGCAACCTTGGTGTCTCGGCGAATCTGGAGGGCAGACTCAAGCATGGACTGGATTGACAGCTGGCCCAGATGAGTCCATTTGCCCTCAGGCTGGGGCTCATCCAGGTCTGACGGATCAGACGAGTTGAAATCTTCGTTCATGTTGGCCATCTTGTATGAATGCAAGTTCTGGGACAAGAGAGAATAATGAGCGGAATGGAAGGGAAAACGAGAGAGAGAGTAAGTGAGGTCTAAGAGTTTGACTCCATACGAGAGAGAGAGCGAGAAGGATGGATGTCAGAAGAGGTTGGTCTTGAAGGCGAATCCGGCCGGCTTGATTGCTGTGACTGGGGGACCTTGATGGAAGTGAGATGGAAAGATGATGGGGAAGACGAGCAGGCAGCAAACGCAAACGCAAAGGCATGTAGGAAAATTGTATGATGGGCCCAAGCAAGTAAAGGAAAGGGCTACCACGGATGACGTCCATTCCTGGGTAATGGGATAACTGAGGCAGGTGCGACTTGGCTTTCTACTAACAGAGCTCAAGGCTCCCTCCGCCTCCTATCTCTCCACTCTGACTTTCTAGACTAATTGTGCATGGCAGCCGCCCCTGAGCAGAAGGTCCCAAACCTCGGTGCTCGCAGGTATCCTACCGGACTATGTGCTGTAGAAGAAGTCAGAGCAGAGCTCCCGCCCCGTCCCACACCACCACCACCCCCGGCAGCAAGAGGGAGCAGCCAACGGCCACCGTCGCCTCAGCTCCTCCACAGCAAAACCAATTGATGATTTGATGATTTGATGAAGTCAAGTGTGTGCTTATACTGATGGATGGATAGTCCGTCAGGAAAGTAGTCAGCTTCTCCAGTAGACTAGCTGGCCTAGTAATGCGTTTTTGACGCAGTCACGCAACTGATTGCGTAACCGCACCGGTTAACTAGGCGGCCTTAGAGAAAAAGAATCGAATTTTGATGAAGGTCAGCGTATTTGTATTAATTGATGGTCATCAGAAGCCAGCTTCTCTGGTAGCCAGCCTAGCAGTAATGTACTTTTTGAAGTAACCACATAGCTGATTACGTAGCCGCCCTGATCAACTGGGAGAAAAGATAGGAGATTTGGGAAAGGGATCCGGGCGCGTTGTATTGATTGATGGTGGCCCAGAAGCTAGCTTCTCTAAATGCAATTTTTGACGCAGCCACAAGACTAATTGTGTAGTAACTGCCCTGATCAACTGGGGGGTTCTCAATAGGGCTACCCTACCCTCCCCATGTAGCCTCTAAATGAGAAACCTTAAAGAAAACCTCCCCTCATACCGAATCTCAAGAGCTCTGAATAACCTCAAGTCTCCGCAGCTCAAAACCATGCATCCAACCATCCTCAGAACCCCCTAATCAGAGCTCTTCATCCAAACCCAAAGCCTGTCAAATCATCCATTCATCATCCCGTCCTCGAGCATCCACACAAACCAGTGGTCAGATACCCCTTACTCTCCGTTTACATTCACGAAGATGCCTCCCTTGAGAACCGATTCCAACTCAGAACGAGCCGCACCTCGGAGTGCAGGCTGCTGATCATCCAGGATGAAGTTCAGAAACTCCGGGCTCAGAGTATGAGTCAGGTAACGGAAGTCATCATCCCCCAGACAAATCGACCCAATCGTCAGCCGAGAGCTCTAGGTGTTATCGAGCTCCCTCAATCTCATGACGACCTCCCAAAGCTCCTCCACTCGTTTTGGGTTATATGGGTCATCTTTAGGTTCAAGGCCCTCAGCGGAACCTAGACTATCGCCCAGGCTGACTCTAAAGCGAGCCAGTGCCAAAGATACGGCTAGGAAATACGAAAAAACCGGTCGGAGTGTGACGGCCATCGTTTGGAGGCTCCGTCTCCGAAGTTTCATGGTAGGAACTGTCAGACTCGCCCACACGTGATCCCACGCGGATTAACCACCGAAGGCGGCTATCAGGTCTCTTTCGTCGAAGAGACACGTGAGGAACTTATGCATAACTTTGGCGAGATGATCCGTAAGGAGCTTGAGGTTGTCTCCACAGTTCTCTATGTAGGTGACAAGTGAGATCACCACGTCGAGGGATCTAGAGAAGGTCTCGTGAAGTTCGGTCATGAACTTGTGGGGAGTATCCGGCTCGTCAGAGCTGACCAACCGATAGATCGTCGTTGGCGGGATATTCAGCCCACCGAGGAGCAGAGCGCGCACCTCCTCGAAGATCTTCGGCGCCTTTGGCGACTTTGGTAACTCGGCCTCGGATGTAGCAGTTTCCCGGATCTCCATTGGAAGTCCGTCCTTGATTTTAAAGCAGCCTCCCTCCTTGAGGCCCAAGTTCGAGAGGATCTCCGCCGGAGTGAGAACCGCTCTCTTCAGAACGGTAAGATGACCATCCTCCATCTTGAAATGCTCGTTTTCCTGAATGCCGAGCTTGCCGGGGGCTTCAACTAGCCCAGCCAAGACCTCCGGTCGGTCCGATTCCGGCTTCTCGAGAAAGGTTGGAAGGGAAGAGGCCTCGCAAGAATAGTGTTCTCCCTTCTCAAGCCCGAAGGAGTTCAGAAGCTCACAGACCTCAGTCCCGATGTTCTTCCGAAAGGTAGGGACCTGGGCATCTTCACCCTCCCAGAGGACATATCGATCACAGTCGATTCCCAGCTGAGAGAAGAGGTGTCCGAGACGGTGATAATGGATATAACCATGTTTAAAAGCATGCTCCTTTAAATCATAGTTCTGAATGGCAATAACGTTTCCGGAATCGGTGTCCAGGCCGTATAAGATATTTTTCTCGACCAGCCTTAAGTGCATATCTTCCAGAAAGACTAAGAACTTCGACTTCAAGTTCCATAAGGGAATGCATACTTGGATCTTATCGGGGAGCGCGTTAATGGTAATAACGGCTTTCTGGTACTCGGTAAGCGGAATGTTCAAATTCTGGTACCCCGCCTTTCTAGCTTTTTTAGCCAGCTCCGGAACAAAGGTATGGGCATAGGACAATGGCTGCTTATAAAAGAATTCTACGATTCTTTTCTTTTTGGCCTTTAGGTGGATCCCGGCAAATAAAATAAAAGACGTTAACGAATCCGAATTATGTTTTTGCAACTTTCTTTTCCGGCCTGCTTTTTTGGCGGCGGCGGATGGCTTATTAGTCTGGAATAATTTTGGCTTCGGAAGTTTATAACCGTAAACCTTTTTTGTAACGGTGTTCTTTCAAATATGTCGAATATATAAAATCTCTAGGTAAAATTATCTAATATTCTTTTCACTTTCAGCATTACCCGACGCAAATACCTGGCGGTTAGTAGGTAACATAATATCGATTTGCTTACCATCGACGGTAAGGAACTTATTGTCAAACGTTGGATAAGTCAGATTCCAGTTAAAATCCAGAGCCGAATTTACGTTCAAAAGACCTACGCCCCTTATTTCTTAGCTGCGGTACTAGAGCTAAGCATTAACAAAAAAAATGATACGCTTTAAAATTACGTACGGATCCTTGGCATAGGTTAACAGACCTAAGTTTCTAACGTTTTCCAGAAATAGCATAATCGGATTTACAGCTCTGGCATAACTGCTTAATGCGCAATTAAACGGTTGGATATTATCCATTTTAGCAAACGAGAACTTTGGTATTGTCGAGCCGGTCAGATTACAAAGGGCATAGTAATAGAAAAAGGGTTATCTAAGCTTGTTTAAAACAGTTCTCAGATGTTGCCGGTTAATAAAATCTGCGAAGTTTCGCCGTTTCAGCTGCCCGTTTATTTTTCGAGCAGACGCGCAAACTCTCATAAGGTAAAGATGGAACGCTAGACCGGAATATTTAATACGGTGTAAGAGATGCTTGAAATAACCGATAAAAGTCGCCAGGTCGAGCCTATCTTCGGAAGACTTAGAAATTTTAAAAGGTTTTTTATAGATAAGTTAGAATTTAGATTAATTTAATTTATAAAGAAATCTCAAATAAGAACTTTTACAATTAAGACTCTAAGCTTAAAATAGTCTTATTTTATAATACCTATAAAACCGGTCAGCATTTTAAATAGCTCAAAATCCTACTTAATAAAGGTAAAAAGAGCACTAGTAAATACAGATAAAGCAGAATACGGGAAACCCTTATGCCTCGAATCTTTCAGCTTAACGTCGATAAATCGTAATAACGGAGAAAGGTTAAAGCCTTAAAAACGTTTTCCTAAAATAGAAATCCTTAATCTTCTCTGGAAGAAATCTTTTCTTCGTTTCTATGAAACGATTTCTGATGAGAATGAAGATGATATTCTTAAGAGAGAGATGTCGTAGGACAATCTTGGTAGCGAGCTAAATACATCGATCAGGTCACCTGACCTGTTACCTGTCTTCAGGTGTCCTGCCCAGAGGACCCGGATTTGTGCAACAGTTTCACCTGCTTTTCGGATCAGGTTTGTAAGCTTTGTATCGATTTCGAAAGGCAATCTAGAAAGCTAGGATATTATGTAGCTTAACGATATCCTTTTAAAAAAGCAATAAATATCCAAGCTGGCAAGCTTCCTTTTAACTAAAGATAATATAACGTGCCACACCATTGAACGGGCCAAACCATTGAACGGACCAAAATCTTACACTTCGCAACAACTAATCTAAATAACTCAACCACAACATATCAAATCAATTCCAATTAATCGAATACTTCTTTGCTAACTGTATCTACAGCTTCTCGACGAGTGCACGCATTATATCAAGGCTTGTTGCGGACGCCATATTGCCATTCCTTCCTGCTAACCCAGCCTAACCGACCAACGCCTAACGCGTCTAAGTTAATATGTCCCCCATTTCGTACGACCTAAAGCCGACCGACTAGATAACTATTTTCGACCGACTCCTTAACCCAAATACGCGAGCA
>QJNY01000709.1:0-33695 GCA_004155945.1 Monosporascus sp. mg162
CCGGGGCCCCCCCCCCCCCCCCCCTTTTTCCGGCAGCGGGTATGCTGGAGAGCGCAGATGGCCGCGAAGCTTGTCCTTATCCAAGTCCTATTTACACAACAATGTTGCATCGATAGACAGATGTCAATGCCCCCCGGCTGCTCCTACGCGGCATGCGGACCCCTGGTATAGCTGCTCTTTGGGCTGCTGTGCTTCGCGTGACCGCCATATGTACAGAGACTTCGACTGGCAATTAGCCATCTGGCATTCCGGCTATATATCAATGCGAAGGCTATGCTCAGTCAAGAAATGCAGGAACAGCTGCATGCCGAAGTGAAGAAGAGGCTGGATCGGTAGACGGGATATCTTGTTCGCTCGGCATATCTGGACCTTTAGCCGAATACCAAGCACACCGCCGGTCAAATGCTATCGTCTGTGTGCTTGAAGTCATATCGAACTACACACTAGAGCTAGAGCAACGAATGTCACGCTGAGCCCCTGGGTTGGAGAGATGCCAAGACCGGACCAAACTGCCACATACTACCCAATATAGTACCCAGACACGCAGGGCTTGGCTGCCCCAGCGTGATTGTTATCGAAGCTTGGCCCTGCGAGTGCTAAAAGTATATTGATCCCAAAGGAGGCAAAGGTTGGACACTACTTGATAACAGCCATCAAGAGATTGGGTGAATATTTAAAGAAGCTGCCTGGTTGAGCTTTGGTGAAACATGTTTTGTGCTCGCCAATACCTCTCCGTAGCTCATTTGTGCAAATGCATCTAGTTTCTCTTTGGCGACCTGATACACACTTCCCCTCTCACAAGTTAAAGGTTCAATATGTATCGTACGTACGTCCTGAGAACCTTTCCCCGCTAGCAGGCTGGTCGCAGAGATGCGGCACCCAGTGCAGTAACCGCGAAATGACTGGATTGGAGCCAAATGGGGGAGGTAGGAGATTTTGTGGCGTTCCTGCGCCACAATAATATACGTGGACACACGTGGGCAAATACGTCATGCGCATATCGTGTGTGACTTTGGAACTGCAAACCGGGCGCATCAAGAATTCCATTCAGCCCTGGTCTTTCTGAGGTGCCTACTTCTAGTTAGGTACTTAGTGTTTAAGTTCCCGTAGCTTAGCCACTTCTATATAATATGACACATATAAAGACAGCCTTTGCCTTATCGACGCCTACCTTCTTTCTTACTTAATCCTAGAAAGCACCCGAATTCTTCGCGCACACACAGAACCTCTACTACCTAGCTACATACTGTTCTCTAGGGCATCTGGAGTACCACGTGAGTAGCTTATCTCTATGGAGGCGCGATTGTTGTCGCAGTCTTTCTACCGTACAACATACTGACTGTTTCCTTCGAATCCAGCAATATCACAATCACCCCACATCCACACTGAGAGTGGTCGACACCCTACGGCTATCATCGACAATGCCTTTCTTCTATTCCAAGCCCATTGGCGGCCGTCACTTCGGTACCAACATCCACATAGGTCGTGGCGGTGTACATCGTGGGCCTTGGCGTTTCAGCTTCGGCAAATTCAACTGCTTCAAGTCCCATTAAGAGGGTCTCGTTTCCTCTTTGTTCGCCATCCACGACGGTTGCGAATCGAAGCGACGCAGATTTGATCTCAGATCTTCTGTATTAATGACGGAGGTCGAAGGGCGAGCAGTCTGAGGAGGATATGAACTGACGACGCTACGGACATTGCCTTTGAGGAGTTCGTGCCTGGGTGCACACAAGTGAATGATGATATCAATACCGGAGCACGACCGACTACGGCATACGTTAATTCAGAGAGGCGTACGGTGATAGTTGGGAAATAGTTCAGCGTCCGTAATACGATTTGCCTTTTCTCCTTGTCCTAGCTTCGTTTCTTGGGATGTTCTCATATCGTGTCTGCACAATTACGCATCGATACCAGGTGATGGCGTAGATGGTGTACGATCTCGAAATCCGGCAGGTCATCTTGGTGTACCTTTAACTTCAGGATCGATGTCCTACGTAAATCGACTGGTGCATTTATATGGTGGCTGAGAAATATTGGACAGATTTCGGCAGGACATCTGTGCATGGATAACGTATCCTAGCCCAGCCTCAGCGGGAGGCAACTCTCACACAAGTCACCAGAAGATGAAGTAATAGAAAGTAGGCCTCGGCAGGGCAATGATTATGTTTCCTTCGTTAATGTTAGTGGCGCTTTCTTTCCACATGTCTAAAACTGACCTTTTGTTGCCGCCTTTGTTTTTCTCTTATTCCACCCCCTCGTTCTGACTGCTCGAGCTTGGGTGAGTCTGGCCTTAATCAACGCTGCTCGAGTATCTAACCATCATCCGATGTTAGATGGTGTTAGAAGGAAATGCATAGTAAAGTCTCTATGGTATTGACAGCTATTCCGGCATAAAGAAGTGCTAATTTGCCGACGAGGAACTCCTCATGGAAACTAATCGATAATAATGATGTTATCGAACAGTAAAAAGCCTTGTGCATTAGGAGGTAACGCTAAATGCCGACCAGCACTTGCTTAGATATTTCCCCCCGTTTCGTACCCTTTTGGTATATAGCTTCCTTAATTTCAGTGACACGCGAGCTTCAAGATGGTCCACAATTGTATTTTCGCTTAGAACTGAAAGCCTTATCTGATCCAGGTCGGTGACCGAAGACTCGACTACCTAGGTATGCACCTTGCTGCCCGGGTCGACGTGACGGGATGTCGTGAATGAGGTTCAGACCAACAGCATGTGTTAGTGCTTAGCCAGCGCCCCGGCGTACCTACCTAGGCACCTATGCCGCCCCCGCACTGACTTCACCCCACTACCCATGGCTGCCATGGACCTGTTTACGGCTGCTGTTCTAAAAGTCTCCCATCGCCATACATTTAGTAGGTTAATAGTAAATAATTGTACCTACGGGACATCAAAGCCAATACTCATACCGGACCTCTCCCACGTAGAAGCTCAACGTTCGCTACCTCACGATACGGCAGAACGAGTAGCGATATAGAAACTTGGTTGTTCAAGCCTACACGGGTTTCTAGGCTTATTTGCCTTACAATACCGATATGTGGTGAGTAAACAGGCCCGCACCACGTCGTACTCACCCATATCTACCCTGGATGTTAGATTAACGACCCGCCCCAAGCAAGCACATCCTTAACGCCCAAGTCTCCATCCGGTCGCCATGCTGTAAGCTCTTCCGCCTTCGATAACCTCTCCCGGACCGCCCCCTTGCGGCCCTCTCTAGAGGCCCCCCTTTCCCGTCTCCTCCGAACCAGCCTCCCCCCAGTCGCAAACGCAAACGCGGACAGAAAGAAAGCTAGCTAACCAAACCCTTTGCGCGGCGACAGGCCGGAAGTGGTTCGACTGCGCCGAGTGCCACCAGGAGCAGGAATCACATGAGCTGTTGCGGACCTTCGAGATGACGTTCGCGTGCAAGAAGTGCAAGAAGTGCTTCCGCAAGGACGCTCAGGAGTTCGAGGAGGCCGACGAGTACTGCCCGCACTGCGACAACCACTTCGTCATCGACGCCGCCATAGCCAAGCCCGCCCTGACCATCGAAGGCGACGACGCGAGGATGAACAACAAGATGATCAAGGACGACCGCGTCAGGCAGGAGCGCCAGAGGACCATGTTCGATATCCAGCCGGACGCCGACAAACTAGGCTGAAGCAACGCGGTGGGAGTGTTAGCCTTGAAACCAAAGGGGGTTGTTGCGACAGAGCGCGCCGACCCCGAGGCGGTTATATCAAGACGGCAGAGACTTGGAGGGAAACAAAGCATTTAACATGATACCACTTTTAGACACCGACATACCAAAAAATTACAGGCAGACGCTTACAAACATCAGGAGTTCATGCCTACGTCGCGGATGGATACTGTACAAATTCCCCGAGTGTAACGCCATTACTCTCATGTAGCCCCTTCGTAGAACCCCCTAATCATAAGGGAACGCTCGTCTATGCATCATCCGTGCCTCCTTCGCGCTCTCTCGTCAAGATAGCCGCAGTGCCGGTTCCTGGCGTCCGACCTGTCTTCTTCTTGGCAGCCTCCTCCTGCTTCTCCTGCTCAATGTTCTTGACGTAGCCCTCGATGTCCTCAACAGGCAACATCTCGATCGCCTTGCCCGGTGCCATGATGGCGATCTCGATGTTCTTCGCTCCTGTCTGCACAACCTCTAGCAATGACTTGATGGCTAATCGAATGGTCGCCTCGCGGTCCATGTCCTCCTTGTAGTTACGCTCCAGAAACTCCCGGACCGTCTTGCTGGATCGACCAATGGCATTGGCCTTCCTACTAACAGTCAGTTCCACTCACGTAATCCTGCCACCGACAGTTTCTCAGTCTAGACTTACCACGCGGAGTAGATGCCACTCGGCTCAGTCTGATACAGCCTCGGGACTTTGCTTCCCTTGTCGAAGCCGACAATCATGGTGCTAATGCCAAAGGGCCGGACACCGCCACTCTGCGTATACCGCTGCTGCACGCCGGCCACGTATTTGGTGATGTATTCGATGGATACAGGGTCTTCAACAGTGAGGCGGTGCGATTGTGCCTCGAGACGTGCCTTGTCAACCAGAATTCGGGCGTCGGCGTTCAGGCCTGCGAAGGCCAGGCACACGTGCGTGTCGATTAAGCCAATCTTGGAGGGTGTAATTCGGGTATCCTGAAGCTTCATGGCCGACCTCTTCTCGCATCCGAGGACGACAATGTCTTTGCCCTTCACACCAACAGCGCAGGTTCCTAAGCAGCACGTTAGCCCGTTTGGATGCGCCCGAGAGCTGACCAATTTATACCTCGCTTGACTGCCTCGCCTGCATATTCGACCTGGAAAACGTGTCCATCTGGACTGTGGACTGCTCGTTAGAATGATGCACATGCGTGTATTTGTATTTCTCCGTGGGAAAAGCAAGACGTAGTGCGAACCTGAATACTGAGAGCATGGACAGTTAGCAATGGCTATGGCCGAAAAATGGTCCACTACAAGGTAAACTTACCGGAAAGAGCTCTGTCATATCCTGACGCCATTTTGTGAGGAATTTGTAGATCAGTCGTGCGCCAGGTATGTGAGATGATGCTCCGAAAATGGGGTGGTCGAGGGGTTCCAAGGGAGTTGAGAAGTTGCCGCGTCGGGTCTATTTCGTCAGAAGCGATTGGGGGGACCAAGGCTGCCAGGAGTTACGAAGCTCTCCCACCTAACTTACATGGAGAGGTCAGTTCGAGTAGGTACCTAGGTGCCTAGCTAGGTTGTACCTAATCACCAACCGTTGCTGGTCAATGCACTACGAGCTTCAGCCACAGGCTGTGAGGCGCCGCCACAAAAGCTACAACGTCAAGACATACAATTACGGCTGTGCTGCGAGCTTTTTTCTCAGTGATCCCAAGGGCCCTTACCGTTGCTGGGAAGCGTCTATTCGTAATGTTGGTTGACAGTCTTGGACTCTAGGGAGGTATAGCCGACGGCCGTTCTGACTGTTCATGTCACTGCAAGCTGCAGACACTTGCATTAATCTAAAGGGGCTTTAGTCGACCCAAGGCATGTTACTCCCAGTTTCTCGGAAACATGTTACCTTATACTTACGCCATTCCATCTTGAAAGGGACCCTTGCTGGCATAAGACGTACTCACAAGTTCTGATAATGCGAGTGACGTCCTCCCTGGGGTCGTATCCGCGGAAGAATTTGCCTTGGAATTCCAGAAATTCCCTACATACTCATCGATATGTCATTAGTCCTGGTGACCTTAGCTACTTGATGCTCTTAGAAGACCGTAGTTAACCTAGGAGAGCATTCACCAACTCAGTCTATATAAACACTGTATCGTTTGATTTCCCCATACCAGAGTGAAGTCATCCAAGTTCCTTGCCCAACACAGCAACCAGCAGCTACGGGGATTACTTGCGTTTCGTAGCCTACATCCTAGCCTACTTACCCGACATGATCTCAATCCGTATTCCTAATCTCAAGTTTATGTCTACAAATCAGGGGTATCGTACTTAACCACCACTTCAATGTGAAGGATTTGTTCTTTGACCAACCAACTCGAAAAACATACAATAAGAATATAAACCTTGGTGTGGATCTTAAAGAATTTTTCGTGGTCAGAAATGTAGATCCAAGTGAGGTGGTTATCTATTTGTATCGAAGTTCTACTCCCTAATTCTACGGATTACATGTAGCTTTGAGCCGTGTTGTCATCTGGGGTAACAGACCCAGCATCTCATCATCAAGGACCAGCTCGCCAGAACGGCTGCAGCTTAGTTAAAGCTGATAATATGTGAACACGCTCCGACCACAGCAACCTGGATGGGAACATAGATCATTTATCCCGGTGGCCTTCTAGAGGGGAGCACGGTATTATATGCTGTTAACACCATCTTTACGCATTAAGGGGACTGCACGACCGGATTCCCTCTATCAGTTTTACCTTGCTCGACCCGATTTCGTACTTCATATGTTGAGCATTTCTTATAAAAGAGCAGGGATTACGTGAAAACAATGCGTGTCTGTGTCATAGAAAAAGAAGGGGGGTAAGTTGGGCGGGCGTATACTATACAACTCGGTCTACAGCCAGGAGCTCCGGGTCAGCTTATGACGTGAGGCACCTACTTATATTAAGGTTTATGTGTGTGGATACATATGGAGTTGGTACGCGGTACGTGGCCATGTTGATGCACTTCGAGCCTGCCCTTTTGTGATTCTAAGCTCGGAAAGGAAGGGGCAGATGAGTTTTTATTACGAGCCCATCTTTCAAATATTAGCTTCCTTCCTGTGCCAACGCCCTTGTTCTACATCATCCAGCAATATCCGTCTACTACAGCTAAAATGGGTCCTCCGATCTAATGATAAAGGTGGTCTCCGCATCGGGCTTTTTATGTGATGCGGTTAAATCCATTTTTATTTTTCCTTGTATTGTATCTGGTTGGGTGTGTATCTTGCAGATTCATGCACAGAGAGACCGTCGACGCTTCCCATCTGGACAAAAACCTATCGGGGTCCTGAGATCGCATTGCAACTTTTGAACGCAGGCATCATTCTAATTACTGTTCTATTGCCCAATCTGGAGACTGAGGCAGCCTTCGACATTTCGAACCACTATACGTGCTCAATGACGCTCTTGGTCAGAGCCTGATCGTTGCCGGCAGTCACCTGTTGTTACTGGGTACAGTAGTCATTTTGTGGTCTGTATCACCAGAGCTTCGGGATGCGCACCGCAGACGAGGTTCTTGCCTCGGACGGTGATCTCATTGTGGAAGTCATCGAGCAGGGCCATCAGACACCGGACGCCGCAGGCGACCAACACGTTCGTGCATCGGCAACTTGTCATGTTTCCAAGAGTAGAACAGCTCAGTACATGAATCTATCCAAGACTGATGCATCGCATTTCTACGACAACGTGGTAATTCAAGGAGAGACCATCAAAGCAGCCAGGTTGTGGCTTCAAACTTTTCACAGGACACCTGAACTGGACTCGCGGGCGCTTCAAGAATTTGACATCACAGACGTCTTCCCTGTCACTAAATTCGGACAGATCTATCTCAAGTCCAGAAAGCAAGGCGCCGAGCTCAGCAACGGAGAGAACCAACTACGAACAGCTAAAGACCTGTCATGTTACGAGAGTGGTTTCAAGCGTGGTATGATCACCACCTACCGTCAGACCATGCTCACAGTAGCAAGACGATTCCGGAGCTTCTACTGGCCCCAGCTTACTGGTTTGACTGTGCCGTCATTTTCCGCGATGTTACAAGAGGGCTAGCCTACGGTGCGGTCCGCTACCTCGGCGATCTGACTCCTTGCGGAGTGGCCGGTATGGATATCCAGGGCGTTCCAGGCCCAGTCTTGAGTAAGTGATTAGCAAAGCCCACTCTTTTGAACACTGCATTAAGGTGGCCATATATGTTGATCGAACCTCACCCTCCTATGGGGAGACATCTGGCCCTGATTCTCAGAGGATACATACTTCTATGAGGCCTCTTCGCTAACGCTGTTACAGGCGGAATATATTCAGCACGCAGTAACTTGAGAACCCAAACCCATCGAGAACTCTGTCGGTCCCCACGATCCCGCATCAACTGCGACGATAGGAAGTGTCGTGATGTCATGGTATATCGGTATTTTGCGGCACTGGACGCGACTGGTAGCTTTCCTGTCAACTATGGCGACAACCGCCATAAGTCCGTTGACAGGCTTCTCGGGCGATGCCGAAAACGTTAGCCTGGAGATCATAGAACTCAATCCTGATGCAAGACACGCTTCATGAATCTGCAGCCCCTGCCGCCAAGGGAATGCCACCCAGACAGCGGAAACCCTCGAGCGCCAGGTCAGAGAAGGGATAAACCGTGTGCGAAAGAATTTCGAGGGGCCGTGCCTAGATTGCACGCACAAGTATAAGACAGGGGACAAAGATTGCGACCACTGGAATCACGCACGTACGAGGAACTCTTCAAAAGGCTGCCGCTTCCACCATGGCGAGCCGACACGGTACTACAGCTACATGGGACGTGACGACGAGATGAAGAAATTCAAGACAACCACCCCTCCGCGGGGGGAAATGTGAGCGCCAGGAAAAGGGGGGGGGGAATTGCGAGACTTATGTCCAGGCTTTACCCGGGGGGTTAACCCGAGTTTGATCTCGGGTCAAGAGAGATGCTCGATTGAGTTTGCTCCCCTGCTGTGTCATTTACTCGGAAGGTAGTGAGAATCAGCCTGAAGCGCGGTAGTGCTATAAAGATTTAGGTATAGCTGGAAGGACCGTACATAGATGAATGTGTCATAAAGCTTGCTACTAATTGAATGCTGGATTTGAGATTTTGACTTTATATGAAGCTTTGCTTTTGCTCTGGGTCCATAACCTAACTAGAGATGAGTTCTAGGGGTAGTTACATAATTGGGGATATCGTGCGAGCTTTTTGATGGTCCAAAAGAACATGATGGCTCTTTTTTTGCATGATTAAGGCGAACACCCCATCAACGAGCCACCCCCTCAACGCGCCACCATTTCCCATACAAAATCAACAAAAGTGCATACTTATAACTAATTAACAAAAATAGATAATACAAAACGGCCAACGGAATAACAATGAAGGGGTTAAAATAAGACGTTTTATAAGGTATTACTTAAAAGCATTAATATTTATAGTAAAAGAACTAAGGTCAAAGTTGAGAAAGTAAGACGTTAACATTTTCCCATACAAATTGTATGGCAAATTGTTAAGATCAAAGTGCTAGGTTAATTCATACATAGTTACGTAAAAAAAATAGATAAAAATATATACTTTGCTGTAAACTTAACTTTCTTTATTATTCTGTAAGTAACGAGAGATTTATTGATATATCTTGAAAATTCGTTTTTCTATTAATATTTTAGAATACAGTATTAATTTTTCCCGTACAAAAAGTTCTCCATATTTTCTCCACTTTTGGTTTTTATAATATATCTTTTTATATAATACAGATATTGAAATATGGCGACGAGGGTAATATAAGCCGTATATTAGCGTAATAATATATAAAATATCTTTTTTATATTATCAGTATTAAGAAAGTTATGAATTTTTAAACCTTACGGTATAAAATGTATAGGAAAACGGTTTATCGAATATAATAAAAAGTTTAAAAATATTACGTAATAATACGATTTCTTTCAATAATGTAATTATATAAAAGCCCTGGAATAGAAAAATATCCTGAAGACCGCTTATTTTTCAGATTTCTGTTCGAATTTTAAAGTGTTGTTGAAAATATAGTGATTTTGACGATTTTGTATGGGAAATCGCCGGCGCGTTGAGGGGGTGGCTCGTTGATGGGGTGTTCGCCTTACACTTTAACTTAGGCCTTAGCTGGTTCGTCACTGCGATGTGAGACTTACTTAGTTAATTTTCAGCGTTATAAAGATGTAACTAAGTAAAATTAAAATTAAAAATTAAAAAAGGACCTAGGAGGAGGTTAAACTAGATAAAGCAAATTACAATTGTTTAAATTTTATATTTAAACTTAGTTATGTCGGCAAAGTGTTGCAATTCTCTAGACTTGGGGAGGGGGGGGGGGTTATCTTGGGTTGCTGTCTGTTTCTGCTCATCTACAACTGGCGATGGGAGCTGCTAGATATAGCCTTCAGCTACTTTGTCCTTGCACAATCCTAGGGCCACAAACAAAACCCGTTTGTTCCTTTCAACAAACATCACAACTACCGACGTCTTTAAAAAATTCAATTTCCGTAATATTTTGTCTTTAAAACTATAAAGCTATAGTTATAACTATATAAATATGGTATAAAGATTCCTAATTACTTTATTTTAAAAAGTATAATTATTATTTAAGAAATGTAGTCAACTTCAGTAAAATTAGTAAATTCGCTTATTTGTTTAATTTTTCTCTATAACTGTAGCTGAAAATATAACAATTTTAGCTATTTGTATGAGAAACTGGTGGCCGGTAAAGGGGGCGGTGCGTGGACTGGGTTGTCGACTTATGGGTTAGACGCCGACAACTTGTAACGAGCATGAGATGTGAGATCGAATGCATTAGGACATAGGATTAGGGACAGTATCTGGCTGGGAGCCCTCAACATATGAGGACTGGACACTGGATGTGGTCGTGTATATTGGTCATTGATATATTGTGCGATTTGTCAGCCTCGCGGATGTTGTCTACCAGTCTTTCGATATCAAGCTAGAGACACCCGTTCTAGGTGCGCTTCTTTTCAAAAGGAACCATCATCATGATTTCCCCTAGAATTCCGTCTGCGCTTTGTCCCGACGTTGCGTCACGACCTCCCACTCCAAACTCACTTCTAAGACCAGGGCATTGGGAAGCCATATCTAGCTGCTCTACAAAAACAAGAACCCTCTAATAATCCCGATACCGAGGTACATGTACTAGAGGTACTTGAGCCGCCGCGCAATGAGAAATGCGACCACTGAAAAGGTGACCAAGGACGCGAATATGACGAAGAACGGAATAAGCGAGTCGTGGTCCTCGGCACTTTGGAAAGGAACGTTGACGTTCATCCCAAACAAGCCGGTGATCACGTTGAGCGGAACGATGATGGAGGCCAGGAACGTGATCTTGGTTAATCCTTCGTTGGTCTTCGTCCCCTGAGCGATGCCGTCAATGGTCAGCTGGGCGAGATAGTTGCCATGAGCACGAGACAGAATCTTTTCGAAGTGCGTGAGGTTCGTCATCATCGTCACAACATGGTCCTGAATGTCGCCCAAATACATTCCAATGTCCATCCGAGGGGTGACCTTATAGTTTTCGTTGCAACGCTTGGTGAAGCCCTTCAGCACATCGGCCTTGCCGCCAAGGATGCGCATGAGCCCGAGAGTGTTTTTCCGGACAGCTCCGATCCTCTGGAGGAATGTGTGCATGTCATCCGCCCGGGCAACGAAGACGGAGTCCTCGATGCCTTCGGTCTCAAGCTCAATCCTGTGGATAGGCTTCGCGAACGAATCAACAATATTATCGCTAGTAAGGGCGATCAGCGATATCTCCAGTAACCCCACATCGAGGCAAATACTTACATCAAGGCATAGCAAATCCAATCGCTGCTGAGCGCAACGTAGTCTTTCAGCATAGCAATTCTCTTTCGGACCTGGGAGGCATGACTGTTCGGCTCAAAGCTAAAGCTCAGCGTACCCTCTCGGAACACAACTACGTAGATATTGAAGGGTTCGTAGTCAAGGCCGTGTTCCTCCTGGACGACACTAAATGATCGGAAACTGGCGAAATAATAGGACGAGAAAAGCTCAATTTTCTCACGCGCCTCTTGAGTGGTGATATCCTCGATTGTCAAAGGATGTACACCGAAGGCCTTGCAGAGAGCACGAACCTCCTCCTCAGTCGGACTGTTGATATTCAACCACCACACTCCGTCAGGCTCGCCAGCGGGCAATGAAAATAGGCCCCGCAGGCTCTCACCGGGAAGCACGAGATCACCGAACTCAGCCGCATGTATGGTGGATTCCCAAGCAGACGAGAAGAAGCTGAATCGGTTGGGATCGACGTTCTCCTTCTCGGCGATGCTTGAGCGCACATTGTCAACCCTTTGCGGCAACTTCTCATCAATCTCTGACGAGCCCGAGGGCACATCGATGAAGTCCCCATCAGTCGTGACCATGGAGGAGCTGTTGAGCAAGGTTGAATGGTTGGGCTGCTGATTCGTGAATACCTTAGGGGCCTTCTGGGCTTCGAGACTGGCTCCGCGTGCTGCGTTTTCGGACGCCACAAAATTCTCCAAGAAGTCGAAGTCGATATAGAGCCTGTCTCGATGCTGCTCATCTTGCAATGGGAAACAGACATCCTCTTCAGCGGTCTTGTTTGTCCCCAGACTTGCCGTGTCATCGGCAGTGAACGTAGCAGGGCGACTGCGCGCAGTACGATGACTATTGTGGCTGCGGATGCTGTGGCGGCTATCTGTCGAGCAAGTACGACATAGACCATGAGTTTCTTCCTGTCTATCACCGCGGGGTTCTGGAACTGATAGACTATGCTCGCGACGGCGGGCTTCCGCAAAAGCCTTGACGGAGTTGGGTGGAGAGATGTCACGTTCGTTACTAGAATTGAAAGTTGGACGGCGAGTGTGTGAAATGGTTGGAGACAAAGCCCCGTCGTCCTCATCGACAATAACTTCCTCAAAATCTCTGACCTTAATCTCGATGGGCGGGTGGACAGCTTGGTGGTCTAAATGCTGGCGCGAGCCGTATAGAGTGTCGACGGTTCCACGGCGCGGGCGGTCGGGCCGCTGCGCAGAGATCTGATGGCGGTGGTCATCCAATTCGGGCACCGGCGTATCGTACCCCCTGTTAGAGGCGACTTCCTCGTGATCGGACATCTTGGCGTTGGCTGTCTATTTATGAATACTGAGTAGCACTGAGGAAGGGATATCGCCAGCAGTGACTTTTTTGACGGCTTGATCGATGCAGTGTACGGCACGTGGAAAAGGCCACCCGCGTTACGGCTAAGGGAGGGCGCACATGCTGGACGGAGACAGCCAGTCGGAAGTCATCCGAGAAGAAGCAGCAGGCGTGGCAGCACGCCGACTGCAGGAAAAATTATCTGACGAGCAGCTCAGTGTGGCGCGTGGATTAAGCCCAACTCAAATTCAGGCCAGGCCGAGCTCGGTAGAAAGGGATGCTGATACGAAAGTTGCTGGATGTCAAAACAGCGAGGAGCGACGGTCCAGTTATGGGGGCTTCCTGTCGACGCGGCTGTAGACCCAGAAGTCAGGGCCGAGAAGAGGGCGAGTGAAACAGAACTGAACGCTAGTGAGGCCCGCCAACTTGGTGGTTTGTGACGACCTAGCGGTAGATGCCGCGGAGGAGAGCTGGAGATTCTCGAAGTGACGCTGTTGGACAATACCTTCGGACAGAGAGGTAACCGAGGGCGTCGAGTTTCGAAACCGTCCTGGCTATAATTATGGGTGACCGCAAGAAAGGGGCTCGAGATAGGTAGTATCGGGCCGAGGTCGACAAGGTTGCTAGACGATTATGAAGATACAGGTATATCGTCAATTGCTGAGGTGAGAGCGACGGGTATGTAGCTGCGGCTTCGCGTATCACCAAGTATCAATTCCTTTTTCCTGAAAAGAATGAAGCAGTTTCAATGGGAAGTAATACAGAGAAATCTGGAAATGGACCAGAAAAGGGAAAGAAGTTGTGTGATTCGTGATGTGTGATGATTGAATGTGCAAAATTTGCGGCAATTGGGTTGTGTGGATTGTAAGTGAAGATGGGCAAAAGGGCGAAGGAAGAAGCTTGGTTGAAATTTTTGGGGTTAGGACAGAGACAGCTGAAGGCCAGGGTGAATGGAGTACCTGGAAGACCGAGACTGTACTCACCTATATGTACCTTTACTATGTATCAGGGAAAAAGATTTTGCGCACTGCCATGTACTGGCGGGCCACGCTAGTAGGCACCAAATACAAAATCAGTATGGTCTATACCAGGGCGGCCCCAAGGGTACATCGGAACTGACATGCAAAATGTCAGTTATCTTCGAAGTATTACAGGTGTATATGCCCCTACTATTCATCTACTTCGATTACCTGCAAAGTACGGAAGGGCAAATCAATCCTGACTGCTGCCCAGCATGGCCAACAACCTGAAGCCCCCTATGTAAGGGAGAGGAGGAAAGAAAGGCGAATGTTACGTAATATCGTGATGGACGCATCCGTCTTTTTAAAGGTCTTTCTTTTAATAGAAGCACGTGAATCAACCCAGTGTTTTAAATCTCTTATTATCTAGTGGGATTTCTTGACTGTTAAGGGCGAAGACTTCTGAAATGGCGGCAAATCTCTAGAAATCGGGCTGACTTAAGTGATGTGATAGAGGGATTTAAGTAGTACGATATGCAGGTATGTTGAATCGGCATATGAAGATACTAACGTTAGGTACCCAGTCGGTAGGTATCTGACGCGGCATCGTGGCTACAAAATGCCTTCGAAGCCTCATGTCGGGGATGTCATCATGCGGATTGGCCGTCCTCTGGCAAGCGGCGGTTGGCAGCCCTTCGACAGCTGAGAGCTACTGTAGATACTTTCGCTCTCTATCCCATACTACCGTATATTATCAGGCTTCTCCACATACGGCGCGTATATACGCCGAGCGCCTGAATTTGGATAAACGATCCCTGACCCCCGAGGGTCAATTCCCGAAAGTGGATTACCTGGTCACTTCCAAGTGCAACCTTTCCTTCGTAATAAGTTCACCAGCGATAACATTAATCAGTCAACTTCTACCGACCTCCTCAACGTACAGAAGCCTTTCTACCTCTACCCCGTTTCGCATTGCCGCCCGCTCGGGCTCGCGCCCAATCCCCCTACAATGGCGGAACAGATATTGGACCAAGTCAGGGACCTGGTCGACGGACAAATCGTTAGTCGCATCTGTTTACTTCCTTTTGTCCCCAGGCAAGGCTGGGACCCGACTAATGGATTATAACTTAAAGGACTTCGAGGGCCAGAAGCTAGCCGAGAGACTTGCGACCGTTGCGCTCTCAGCAGTCGGGGTATGATATCACCATCCGTTTGATCGACCGTGTGCGAGGGGGGAGTCTTTTTCCGCGAAGCTGTTACTGATCGCTGTCATCTTCACCGCTTAGGTCGCGTCATTCCTCATGGGTTTCATCCTCCAGGACATCGCTTTAGCCCTCAAGATAGGCCTCGGCGGCACGGCCCTTACGTTCTTGCTAGTCATTCCTCCCTGGCCCATCTTCAACAGACACAAGGTCGATTGGCTTCCGGTCGGCGCTGGGTCGGCCATCACAAGTGCACAGCAGGAAATAGTCATAGACGAGAAGCTCTTTACCAAGCAATGAGTCAATTCACCCCAGCTTTCATATAAGGTAGATATGGGGGATGTGCCCCGGAGGCCGTGATGGCCACCACACAAATATACTCGATTCTTCAGTGCAGTAATTCAGCTTCGCAACCAACCGAGTGCCTCGTAGACCGAGGTTGTTTCATAGAAGCAGGCTGGCGCGGTGCTGCTTCTTGCGCGTGGCGACATGAGTCTGCCATGAGTCACCTTGCTGCTCGTCTGCTTATCTCCCTCGACTTCTGCCGCCTGGCCAGTCCAACCTAACGACCATACTTCTGGAACTCCCAGTCTCTGTTATCCAGAGGGCAGACTTGTCGAGCCTTCAGCCATCGAGAGATGCAGTGGAAGTGGAAGGCGTGCTAGTGGAGAAGGGTCAGTTAGCTGGTGACTCTTGTCCCAGATAGATAGAAAGCGGGGAGAGAACTCACGTTGCAGATTCCCCATGCCACCGTGCACTCCTCGCTCGTAGCGGAGGCCTGGTTGGCCTGGCATTCAATACATAGATCCATTATGTGGTTTCGGCAGATGGCACAGTTGTCGACAACGATGTCCCAAGCCCATAGCGCGACGGCATTCCACTACAGATCCAGGTCGCAGTCAGCGCTGTGCTCGCTCACTTCCATACGTACCATTTCATCTTACCTTTTTGACCTCGAACCGTTTCTTGCCATCGGCCTTGCTCTCAGTGTCACCACCTTTGCGCTCCTTCTTGACAGCGGCGACAGAGGCGGTGGGTGCATCGGTCATATCCACATCAGCCATTTTGCAAAAATGCCTGGTGAGCTGTCGTGGATGAGTGTTGATGTCGGAGTGCAAGTAGCTCTGGCACTAGTTGAAATAGAGGTCAAATCTTGTCTAGTACTACTTTCGTGGTGGGAGTGGCGCTTATGGGACGTGGTGAATGTGAATGGTGATGGTGTTAAAGATGATAGATGCGATTGTGGTTGTGATTGTGATTGTGATGATGATGGTATGTGCTAAGTCCTATCACCGTGTACCTTTGGGGCGGTGGGGCTCAGGCCGGTTGAAAAAAGGCTGAAGGGCAGACCAAGTACCAGCTCGCTCTAGTTCATAGAAAACTGTATATATTCCGTTATGTACTAGGTAGACTGCTTCTTACTGAGATCTATGTGCACCTACCTACGTCCATACAGGTAGATAAATAGCATGCAGGAATTCCGATGGGCTCATGTCTACCTACACTAAGGTACCTAGGTAGGTCGGTAAGTTGGCAGCACATGTACCTTGCATATTAATGAGTTGCAAGTGTTTAATAAGCGGCCCAGTCAGGCTGTTATCTATTGGACAACATAAACCGCTAAGAATGAGGAAGTAGACGCCCAAATATCACTTATCTAAGTACGTAATAAAGGTTCAAACGTTACGCCTCAGGCGTAAAATGATATATCCTATCCTAAACACCTAACTGCCCCCTACTAGGTACCTAGCATAATGCTATACAGTCTAGCACCTAAGTAGGAAAGCATAACAGAATTGGGTTCTGGTTGATCCTAACCAAACATGTTCTCATGGAATCTGAGTGCTGGGAATATCTCCATCAACGCCAAGACCCATAGCACTGGACGATCCACAAGACAACAAACAATATGGACAGAGGACACCCCGCAGCCAACACATCGCATATCAACAATACAAATTATATCGCATCGTTCACACCAAATCGTACCCACGCCTTGGTTAAACTCGTACAAGCCTCCAGCACATATGCTGTTGCGAGTTACGGAGTTGGCAGATGCAAATCGCAAGCCCATTAAATCAAGTCCCTTAAAGAGTCAACGCCCAAGGAGACAAGACCCGTCCACTGGAGCCCCGCCCCCCCATCCATACATAGCGCCTCCACGAGCCCTTCCTTCGTCCTTTGTCTGGCCCCCGCATTACGTCGCATCGACCGAGGAGCAGGTGGTTGTCTATTTGAACAACTCTTGCCTATAATTACATTACATTACATGGGCACACACGTCCACTACAATACCAACTTTCTCGGAATGCATAGATACCTCATCTTTATTCAATCACGCCCTAACATCTACCTATTTCATCCCTTCTTCTTCTTAAGGAAGCTTTGACCCGTGCTCAGCCAACCTCTAACTTCTTCAATTTTTCCCCTAATTCACTTTCGACCGGATACATCTATGTCTTCGCTACACCATGACTCAATCTACCCAGCCCAAGAATACACCCGGCCGACGTCGCCAGGGCCGCAACAATAACAACACCACCACCACCAACAGCAACAACAACAATAACAACAACAACAGCAACCACAAGACACCACAAAAAATGTATGCGTCTGAGAACGACATTCCGTCGTACAAAAAGAGCAGCCCTTATGCCAGTCCCTGCACTCCCCAGAGGCCTGGGGCGTCTGGAGGCGATCTGTCCGCGTTTCTGCAGACCGGCTCAACGAATCCAAAGCAACGCAACAAAAGCAATCGTAACCGCAACAAGCATGGTGGAGGAGGAGCTACGTCACCGGGCCACGAGAAACAGAATCGTCCCAGTCCACCGATGCTTTCCCAGCAAGATTCTACTCCGGCTATTTTTGCTGGTTCAACGTTCCATGCTTCCCCTGCGCCCTCGGCCCTACCGATGCCCAGTTTCTTCGCCAGGTCTCACAGCGACTCACCCACTGTGAAGGCGACAATGGGCCCGGGCCAAGAACCTTCTCCGCCTTGCACCGACTCAGAAGACACCCCGAGCACCCCGCCTGTCCCACGGAATGAGGAATCACCCCTCGAGTTCTTTTTCCGTGCCGACAGAGCCGAAAAGGCTCGAACTCATCGAGCGAACTCCGTCAATGCCGTCACTGCTCTTCCCCCTGGCCCGTTTTCGCCGCCTCATAATTCGCCTCAACAACAGAACACCGTTCCTAGAGTGGCAACGGGCACTCAGGCGAGTAGGCGTCCAGTTATTCCTCAGCGCAATACCGCCCCTGGGATATCGACCAATGAACTCGACGGTACCCCAGGTCAGCCGGTTGGACCAGCATTTTCTACTCCCTACCAGCAGCGCATTCGAGCCGCGCGCTCCGGCTCGAACACTGCGCAGATTACGCCTACTCTGTCGCAGAACCATGACTTGGATCCTAGCGATGCCCTAAAGCGCTATCTTTTCCACGGGCAGTTGGGCCCAAGTCCGCAGCTTGCATCGTCAAAACAACAGCAAGCCCCCCGCCGACGGCAATCGCCCCGCCAACAACCGCTTCAGAAGTCCCCGCAACAGCTTGTTTCCCAACCGCCCAGCCCTCCCGAACAACAGATGCCCGAGCAGCAGTCACTCCCCCGTGGTATGTTCCCGGCGTCTGTGCTGGGGGATTACCATTCAACTATTCGATCAAAAGCGTCCGTGGAAGCTGTATCCACCTCTCCTCAACGACCCGATAGCATCATAACGATGGAAGATAGCCTCCGGCGGATGCTTAAGTTGAGTTCGTCGGACTAGATCATTGAATTATGATGACGATCGTACCTTCCATTTGGACGTTCCGCTCCATCATTGAAGGCATCGTCTCCGTCTCTCTATCTTTCTTTCTGTCTTTCACTCTAATACGCACATACGCACCACAGAAGTCGCCTACCGCCATCTTTGAGTATTGCCCATCACGACGTGCTTTCTATATACCAGCTACCTTTGGTGTCTACGGTCTCCTTCCAGTCCAAGGACGGAGCGGAGTAGCTACTGATGCCCACGAGGGTTATGGTCATGCATTTTTGGTATTTAGATACGTTGTTGATACGAGCTAGTGTACAAGTTACAATCTTCTTATTTTATGTTATCAACGAGCTACGGCGCCTGATGTTTCGACCTTGTTCGTGGCCACTGCCACGGGCTGGACCCGCGACGCCTTCGAAAGTATTGGATTGTGGGATTGCACGTCGGTGATTAAGTCTTCGGGATTTGAAAGCGACATTGACAGGGCACAGGACCGGGAGTTTGGGCCTTTAGACGGAAGGGGAGCGTCATATTTGGAGTTCAGGGCTGGCATTAGTTGGCTGGGCTGGCAAGGTTCGGGAGGACGCGACGTCAATAACGCATTGCTCGTCTACATTGATGATGCAAGTCATACATGGCCTAGGTTGCCCACGGGCATCTTCGGATGATGGACGAACCACCGGATTTGGGCTTGCTACGGACGACTTTCATGCGATGGGCAGTGGTAGGATTAGGAGAGGTGTCTAACATAAACGAAAAATATCTGGTGATATATCACAGCACTTGTCTAGCGGCTTAGCTACGATAGACTTTGGCGGTTAATATCATAGACCTCCGTGGTCTCATATATCACCAAGACGCACTGTTTTCTCCGAATGGCTACTTCAGTGGATCGATACCTGACTCTCTCCGCGCAGCCTGGCCGGTGCTGGGTGGATGTGTATGTCTCTAGCTAGAGCTTTGGTGCAATGTTATATAATACCCTCGTCGCATTTTGAAAGTAGGACGGATTTTGTTCGAGTTATACGACGGGAAGCTGAGGGGTTGCTGAGCACACTGTGTCTAGAACAGTGTTATTCCAGTCGTGTCATGATGGCTAGCTGGTGGCTTCTCCTCTTCCCACTTTCCGGATCTTCTTGTTCGGAAATATTGTGCGCGCAAACTGCTGACCCCTCCTTGGTAAGTAATAAAACCACGTCTTTGATGGGAACGAAGTGTGTATTGGTCAAGGTTTTGTCCCGCATCCATAAGCTTTATGCTTCCAATACCTTTAAGCCGACCATATCACGTGATGACGTGTGCTTCCCTACGCTCTGAACCCCTAGTCCAACGCGTCCTACCAAGACATCGGTCTGTTTGTCATCAACTCTGGAAGTTCATGTACCCCAACACGTTTCGCCCCATTCGAGCTTAGTTATCGCCCTCCATCTTCTAGCACACGTACCCATAGGCAATGGACGCCCAGGATCCCTTCAACGGCGATGAAGATGCTGCTCTACGCTATGCCATCGAGCTATCTTTACAAGACGTTGAAAACAAAGGTACGGAGATATTCGTCGTCGATAGTAGTAGTGACGAGGACTTGGAGACGCGTCCAATTTATCCATCCGTAACGAAGAAGGCTGGAAACTCGTCTACGCAAGAAACATCAATGGGCGCTTCTCTAGCTACGCCGGAAACCGCACCAACAGTGACGTGCGGGTTATCTGGTCTTGACCGCAAAAAGATGGAAGAACAGCGGCTTGCAAGACTCGGTAAGCGAAAAGCTCATGACGAGGACCAGATGATTCAAGAGCCAAGGCAAAGAGCAAAGACGGATGGAACGCCGACGTTAGGAACGTCGGCTGCCATTGGCCATTCCGCAAGTCTTCCATTCCCGACTGGAGTCATTAAGAAGACGTGGAGTGCCGGCTATACGCGGACGGGGGATGATATAAAAATCGAAGAGGTCTTGCAGAAAGATGAGCTCGAAATGGCGGTGCTGAGCTCTTTCCAGTGGGACGAGGATTGGCTGTTATCAAAGATTGACATCGGAAAGACCAAAATTCTCCTCGTCGCGTTTGCTTCGAGTGCCACACAGGTATCTCCTTCGGTTTTCGCCCTGTAGCCTTGAACTAAGCTGACGTAAAGAGCAGCAAGAAGAGATGAAGGCCAACGTCCCTGAAGATCGAATCAAGTTTTGTTTTCCCCCGAGTAAGTTGTCATCTTAGCAAGAGCAATTAAACATCCCCCCCCTCCTCCTCCCAACCAGAGATATTCCTATTCATCTCGCCTACGCGAGTTCTCTCAATCGGGGCTCTTCCGCCTTTGTTGCGCCTCACTAAGTCAAAACTCTAGTGCTGCCATTCGGCAATATGCATTCCAAACTACAGCTCTTGAAATACCCCCGGTCGTTGCGCATAGTTATCCCAAGTGGAAACCTAGTACCGTATGACTGGGGAGAGACTGGTGTTATGGAGAACATCGTCTTCCTCATCGACCTGCCCCGAAGAGATACGACCGTCCTGAACGGCAACAAGCCCACACTATTCGAGGAAGAGCTCTGTTATTTCCTCCGAGCGCAAGGCCTGGATGAGGCTCTGGTCGAAAGCCTCACGAAGTACGATTTCTCAGCAACGGCGCGTTACGGGTTTGTACACTGCATGTGAGTTCCACAACACCCGCAACTCTCTTTTATACCTCAAACTATCTAGTAACTTTTGACTAACGCAACGGGAAGCGGACAATCCCATGTGGGTGAGGAGTGGAAACGAACAGGTAGTGCATATCTGATTTGTTCTCTGGAAACAATCGGGTTAATGCTCTCTGTAGGATATTGCGGGCTCGGCCGAACTGTAACGGCACTTGGTTTGAGCACTACGGGAGACGTCGAGATAGACTACGTCGTCTCGTCCCTCGGGTCGGTTAATACGAATCTCATATCAGCCATCTACCATGCCGCTCAAGGTGTGGCATGTCCCCGCTTTCCGGTCCAAGTAACGTGACTGATATTGTCAGGTGACAATGGATTGGAAGAATACGAAGAGAGATCAGCGAGGAGCTCAAAAGGAAAGCGGACGACAAAATCGCAGCCAGAGGCGTTCGAGGACAGGTTTCGTGTGTATTTCCCGTCTCACGATACTGTGGACAGAAGTCGAGGTGGAAAGGACGTGGGTCAACCCCCTTACATTATTCATATCTACTGTCTAATGGACAGAGCTAGGCCGCGGGAACAATCTGCCTTCAGTCCAAATGGTGGGATTCGGCGACTTTCCCTCGCCGACTGGTGCGCGACTGCAAGAGCGTGCGAACTGGTCTCCTAATGCATAGCAAGATACTATTGGCACGCCACTCTAGCGGCTCGCCTACTGCATGGGGATATGTTGGCAGCGCAAATCTGTCCGAGAGTGCCTGGTAGGTTTCACAGCCCCTTCTAATCTGTGCGACCCATCGAAGTGGCTCTTCTATGTCTCATACGATTGCGACTGAACTCTAATGTCTTCTAGGGGTCGCCTGGTGAAAGACAGGGCGACTGGCAAGCCCAAGCTAACATGTCGCAACTGGGAGTGTGGAGTATTGGTACCCGTCCGGGATCATGGACGGACTGTAGCGGAGGGACGGTCTTCCTCTGGTTCATTGTCTATTTTCCAGGACACTATCCCTATACCAATGGAGGTACCCGGCGAAGCCTACGGCATGAGCGAAACCAAGCGGCCCTGGCTCTTCCTCGAGAAATGACTGTCAGATAACCGGCGGGAGAATATGGGAAGCGATAGCTACTCAGGTACGGAGTCAGATGCAATGAGCGGTCCCAGACGTGACAGTTCAGGGCGGCTCCCTCACACAGGTTGCTACAGTCGATGGCGCTTTCTTAGTAGAGGACTACGGTAGTTAGCAGCCTTGAACCGTACTTACGCAACCGAAGTTTTCGCAGCTGTTTCTTCTGTTTCCACAAAAGGCTGTAGTGTACCATGCGAAGAGAGAGGAATATGCTAGTATATGTTTCCGGCCAGGTAAATCAAGGGATATGCGCCGGCAAGGTTTGAAACTAACTACCATAGCTTCTTTGATATCAGCTAAGGAGTTTTGTTCGACTCAGGTAGCGAAGGCTAGCGTGAAGGAGGCTTGGCTTGTAGTCCCCTTGAGCCCACAGTCCCAGCATCATCGAGTCCATTGGAAAGAGGTTATTAGTCGGAGAATCCGATGGATATGCACAATAAATGAGGTCAGTCCGAGGACCTGAACCGTTGGAATTCTCTAATAACTCTCGCCATGGCAGCTCACACTAACTCCAAGATTTTGGTACCATGATTGTGGAGTATTGGTTTACGTAAGTCAGTTCTGAGGTCATTCATGTCTCATTTCGTTTCGCTTCGTTTCGGTAAAAGCTATCATGGGGGGCGTTTCGCCATTATGTATATACATTAAACCCCGCTTAGCGGCTTAAAAGGAGATAATGCCAGTAAAGCTGGTATTTATACCTAGTATACGCTTAGACCCCAGGAAAAGGGGGAGACCACCAACCCCTGAATTCCAAAGTTATCCTCATCGAAAAGATATTTTTGCCAAGCGCTGATTTATCAGATACGCAGAAAGGAAAATTTTCGGGTTCCCACAAGGCACCCAACGCCATCGTGTCCTATGCGCCAACTGACACTCCATCATTCATCATTCCATCATTCCGTAATTGATCCGAGTAGATTTACATGGTCCGTGGGTATCAAGAACTCCATTGCTCTCAGCCGCCGCCTATGTCCTGTAGGTGCTATTGAATCGAAGTGTTGCCATGCTTTAAAACTTATCCGGAGCAAGCCAAGGGATGTGATGCTGGTCCTAGTGCCCAATGGAAGGAAAGAAGCAGAGACGGAATGAAAAGGCGACGGGGAAAAGATACTCATCCAGAGTAAGTCAAGAGATGCGATGGCGGGCCAAGTGCATGCCGGGCGAGTTGAGTCCAGAGGTCCCCGAGGCAACCGCCTACCAGAGTCTCGCTATGGAGCAGCTTCTCGAAAGCACTGAGATCGGCGGAAGTCTCTAAGGGCGCTCAGAAGCTCGCGCAAGAGGCGGGGAGAGGCTGGGGCCATGCAGGTACTTGATATCGATAGAGATACCGGGAGGAGGCGTATCGTGACTGCCGGCGCCGAAGGCCGTTGTGGTGTCCGAGACATTCGCGAATTCCGGCGCCATGTGGCGCGGTGGCATCGGATGAGATGTCATGGTATCAAACGAACCTCCTAGAGGGCCATCATATCCGCTCAATTGTTGGCCCGCAACGCTTCCGTCGTCGTAAGCTCCACTGTCCTGGGTCGACCCGTTTGGATCATATACATTCGAACTGCGCCCAGGGGTGTGTGCTGAACCCGAGAAGTCAAACGCACCCCCACCGTTTACTGTAGGTTGCGTCAGGCTCTGGCCGGAGATGCTATAGTTGGTGCCTAGGGATGATGCTGGATTTATGTGAGACCTATCAGCACCACCAAGCATCGAATACCCAACGTGGCTGCCTTCACCCGTATCGGTTAGAGTCGAATGTCGTCTGACATGCATCGTTGCCGAAGCAAGGTCTGAGGCCTGCGAAGATGGAGGCATTCGGTATTGTGTGAGAGCATTCTGGTCATATGAGTAGGCAGAAGAATGGGTTTGTGACGTGTAGCCGATAGAAGGTAGGCCACTCGCCATGTGGTAGCTGGCGTTCGGAAGGTAAGCAGACTGATGACCCCATGAGCTAGCGAATGATGCTATACTTGGAACCGACATCGAGCGCGCATTCACGGTGCCCAGAACGCCATAACCCGGCGGCTGATGTGGCATCGCCGAGTACATGGGGTCTAGGCGGGGATCAGCTACCATATACTCTTGATCTTCAATGGGAGATCTGAAGTTCGAGCCCTGCAACAACTCGGCGCGAGGCACGACGTTCTGCAGCACCGGGTCCGTCGATGGGCTAACTAATCGACCACTCTTGGCATCGTCGAGTTTATAGTACGAAACCATATGGTGCTGTATTCCGTGGTATTGTATGCTAATTGTTTTCTTGATAAGGCCATGCGGCTTGAACTGGTACGAATCAACTAGAGATCCGACGTAAGCTCGCTCGAGCTCAAGCTCATGAACATCATTGTTGCCGTCATACGCGGAATGACTGGAGTTTGAGGCTGTTATGGCGCTGCTGTAACCCGTCGAGTTCGGTCGCGGCAAGTTAGCTGGCTTGCTCACTCCCTCTGTCTTTATGCGCTTCATCGCACGCTTCTTCTCTCCCGGCTGGAAAGGCTTGTCCAATTCACGGTAAATGAGGTAATTACCAAGAATGCGGCTCGGGCTCCATGACACACCGTCGGTCCACCTCTTGATACCCGAGGAGTGTTCTTCGTAGATGAAAACATGGCCGCTTTTGATGAGCGATGGTCGCTCCCTGTCATGTGGCCGCCTTGGGACGTGCGACAACTGGCCATTTAGGCATGCTTCGAACAGTATCAAAGCGTCCATGGTGGTTCGGATATAACCCCTGAACGTCGGTTCAAGTGGAATGTGCGGAGGCGGACGACTAGACATGATGCTCCCCAGAGTAAGCTTCTTGTGCTGGTGTGTCTGAATTTCCCTTTGAGTTCGGAGCTTTCTTGCAAGGCACAAGTTAGATAGCTCATGAATTTAACTTGGAGCGTTTGTAGAACTGCAAATTAGGAGAGTGACAGAAGGGTACGGGTTTTTCGCATACACCCTCAGCGCGTGTAAAGATTCAATAGGAAGGTGTTAATGGAAATAACACTCGACATCAAACCCCCACAAGTGAAATAAGGTAAAAGATTGCCAAAAATCAACTTACTTTGGCGCAATGTAGATTAGAAGCCAGAAAGAGATAAAAGAGTATGCAATATGCTTTTGCTTCAGCGGCGTCTACTCGCGTTGGCGGCTTTGGGATTGCAAGAAGTTCGAGAGAGAATCATGCAAAGGGCGGTGATTGCTTTCAACAGTGATATTTGTGCCGTGAAGGGAGATGTGTCAGGTAGAGGAGATCTAGCTTTTATAAGGTCGGCAACGTTGAGCGATGCCATTGACCCCTGCCAATGGGGCGTATTCGGAGCAGTGACTCGCTTCCCGGTGGAATGTGTGCTTCTAAGGGCCCCTACGACCGCCTACTGAAGGAGAATAAGGTTTCCCCGGTCCTGTTCTGACAAGGTTCTCCTAGCAGCGCAAAATCGTCGGTCTCCGAAGACTGTCTTTAGGGTTTTCCATGCGCGCACGCAATCGAGTCCGACGTCTCAAATAACGAGAACCTCGCTCGTGCCAGGAACGATCTGGATGTCGAGGAGCGGCAGATCATTTTAGGGCTGACGGCTTTACCAGAGGGCTCGCTGGAAGACCCATGGGCAACCACAAGTCTCGTGCTCACAGAGACGGAAAGGACGACAGTGCACCCATGGCGATCTCTACTTTGGTTAAGGAGGAGAAGCAACTTAGCAGACAAGCCGACAAGAGTGTTGTTTGGCGAGAACTCCACAGTTCGTCTGAACCGATCACAGCCCGTTCCCATTCCCATCCGAGTGATAACTTTGAACCTAAAAAGCAGTACAACAGTGTCGATGTAAACATACGGATGGTCTGCCTTCTTTATTTCACGTAGAAACAGTGATCTAGTCTAATGATACGGACATATCTGACGGTGAAAGGGTGATGGGTGGCATGTCCGAAATACTAGCCAGTGGTATCGTTCAGTGCTTCTAGCTCGTCGTGTATCTTGTCCCGGCGTGCATGAGGAATCGCTAGACCTAATGTCAAAAGCCATTTGGGATATCCGTAAGCCGTACTATCAGGTGGAATTGTTGAGGCTTCGCTCTTCGGCGACAGCTTCTCGTCTTCCATAGCTAGCACAAGTGGATGATGACCAACATATGTGCCTGATCAGAATGTGCGTGTATGTGTACGCAAGTTGGTTTGAACAGGCGAACTGATGTACTCGGCCCATGCTCCCATAAAGAGTGAACGTGAGCAACCCTTGGCGAGGGTTTCCCTTTCTGCCCTTTCACCGTAGCGCCGGCCGTATGGCATCAGATTTCCGTCATGCTTACACGCCCGTAACAGACGCCAGCTAGTTAGTTCTAACTCCGGGTTTCGTGCGAAGTTAAACCTTGTTGTGGGCCGAATCCCACTCGGATTCAACACATTAGCCCACGGACGCCCCCCTTTCTCCTCCTTGGATCTTGCGAGCATTCGCCACCCGCTAGTCTCCTCCGTGGCGAGATAACATGGGCTCGAAGCGGTTCGTCGTATCGAGGACGTGGCGCGGCTGTGCCAACACAGGCGTCGTCTCTAGTAACGAGTAGAAAATCTCATTGGTATCTCCCTCTCCAAAAAAGGGGAATACGGAAGATATACGGTAGTTCTGATTGGATTAGAGTTGGCCGCAGTCCAATAAGGATGGTAACTCCTCGGCAAGTTATGTTAAGTGTTTGGAGTTGAACTTGGTCTCAGACACCGGTAGGGCTAGATGTATATAGGGGGAAGGGGAGACGGCTGCTGTTATACCAGGTCGTCACCTCCAGTCACCGTCACTAGCTACAATCGTAACCTAAATGCGAATGCCCTAGCCGCCAGTACATGAATCTAGTACACATACCCCAGGGACACATGCTCCTGGGCACACACATACACCTGGACATGCTGCACACATTGTGCCGAGCAATGTTAAGGTTGTTGGTAGCAGCTTCCCGGAAGGTTCTGCTAGAGCTCTACTTCCCAACCCCGAGGGATCAAAGCACGAAGGACGAAAGACGAAGCTTAAAGCACATTTACCATTGCCGATACTGTGTTAAAGTTGTACTGCACCCACTTTATTACCTACTGAGATGGGATATGTACTGGTTATGATAGTTGACCATCGGTTCAGCTAGGAAGGGAGCCCCAATTCACTCGTTTCGGCTTACGCAGGTAGCTACTCATTAAGTTAACTGGTCGCGTTTAGACCGACCTCAACATTTGCCTCCTCATGTAAAACCTCGACACCCTTATACCCACCCCTTTTTCTGGCTTTGGTTGCTGTACTACTATTACGTCGTAGGGTAAGTTTAACATCCCTGTCAAGTACTCACCACTCATCTAACCTATTCAGGACCTAGCGTCTCTCATACACATACAACACGTTTTGATAGAGCCAACGAGATATCACTACTTTTGCTAATACAACGGTCAATCCTTCAGTGCCTTGTGCCCCACCTGTCAGCAGTGGCCATGTCCTGACACCGTTGCGGCATTCGGAAGCAGTGGCGACATTAGAAGCAGTCAAAAGGCAGAAGCAGTCAAAAGGCAGAAGCAGTCAAAAGGCAGAAGCAGTCAAAAGGCGGAAGCAGTCAGACGGTGATGTTAACGATGTGCATGGGCAACAGGGCAGCGTCATGTCACTGTAAATTTAACGGGGAGTATGTAGCCAATTGGATGGACATTGGCGTTGGTGTGGCTTTAGGTGGTACTTGACAGCCGATGTATTTGTTTGGCCTCCTAGTCAGTACGTGTTTGAAACCCAAACCCAAACCCCCCCCCCCCGGGGGGGGGGGGGGTTCCCCGGGGAGGACATTCTTCCCGCATACAAGATACAAGAGCACCTGCTTTAACTTTCGTGCGATCGGTTTGAGTACAGCCTTCCACCACTGCCAACTATTCTTCGGAATTTGGAAAGACCTCGACGGTAGCCCTAAGGTGAATGCGATATCATCGTGGATCTGTCCGGGGAGTCTTTGGACGGCTAGAACATTCGTGTGCCTATACTACCCACAAATTACCTTTGGGTTCGCTGCGAAGGGAACCAAGGGCACGACCGCACCTGCTCTCCTTGTCTACTCTAGCTAAAAGAGATATAAAAACTCTCCTCTAATAATTGCCGAGGAAGGCTAGATAACGAAGCAGTCCTTACCTTAGATACGCGGCTAAAAGCTCGAGCCGCTGCCGGAGAGCATATGAATTAATAGTCAGTAATGAAGAACACCCGCAACCCTCCGGTGAGATCACTGGCCAAATGCGCAAACGGGAGTCCTATCCGTGGCGCGACAAACAGTCAAAAGTTTATCGCGTGAATCACTCTACGGGCGGCGAAGCTACCACTAGTACGCCGCAATGCTGAAAATAAGAAAGGAGCTCTACCCTAAGTGGTTGTGCGAAAGGAAACGACGACATATACGTGGCTCTATAAGATGACGAAAATATAGAGGATAAAAGATGCCATATGGGGACGGAATGGGGAAGTGCCCACCCGGTCCCGTCATCTATCCCCGCCTGATTTGCAGGAGTTTGAGGAGCCGCATGCTGGAGCCATCTTATCCCAGGATCGAGCCAGGAGCTCGATTGTCGTTGCGCTGCAGATACGTACCACTGGTTCGTCCTGCTCGTGGCCAATCACATATCCCCCCAGGGACCATACATAAGGCGTCATGCCCTCTTTTTAACGTACTGAGCTTGCGAAGAGAGCGTACTAAGTACGAGGGTTACTGTATCACCGTTGCTTTTTACTGGGGGACGACATCCCAAATAGGAAAGCAACACAATACAGGTCGCAGCGGTACATTTAGTTAGTTGCCTCCACCGCCCCGCCTGATTCCCTAAACAGCTAGTATGTATACTCCCATACATTTTGTATGAAACAATACCTTCACAATTTATTTGCTGTTTCCCACCATTCCCAAAGCGCTATATCTTATCCCATTGTGACAGCGCCAGCGTTGTTTCTTGACATATTCAAGCTGGGTTTCGATATCAATTGTGAAAACGCGTAAATGGCTTCAACTGCGTTAAATCGCGTTGGTATCACAAAATAGTAAGGTGGTCAAGCTTACGATAATCATTCTTGTTGATGATGTTGCCTTTGAGGTTATTTCCCATACGAATTGTATGGGGAGCTACATCGTAACCATATTCGGGAAATAGTGGGCGGGCGAAGGTACTCTGTAACCGCTGCCACCTTGTATGGCCCGTGCGTATGGGTCTGCCTCCTCCCTGCCAATTCTTCTGGCCCGTGCGAGAACTGGCAATGCCCTGCGGGCTTGGTCGCCCCGGTCACGTCGATGGTGGCTGGTAAAGTCCCAAATTCAGTCGATGTGTCGGAAAATTCCAGAAAGGATAGGGCATGTTGTGAGCCGTCTACCATGACTTCTCGGGCACTAAGCGGTGGCGTTCCCGCTTGCCGCCGTCGTCACATGTCTATTACGGGTTCACATCGTTCCCTGACGAGAAACGGCCATGCCATACTTTCCATTTCCCATGCCGCTGCCGCCGCCGCCGCCGAGGCTCTGTCACCGCTGGTAGAGAGGCGATTATTACACAGCTATCGGGCACTGCCGCCCGTAAATCTTCAATCACGCTCCGTGGGACCTTTGCCGGGCCCGAAAGATTCTTGTCTCGGAAGAACGGTGCGCCCTCTCTTGGGCCCAGTGCCGCCTAGATACCGGACAACAGCAGAGGCTGTGAGTACGACTCCTGTGTTTACGAGAGCTTTTTCTCTCACCGTGAGATGCCGCCAAGGGGAGGAAGACGAAGCAAAGAAGTACGTCTTCCTATCTACCTCAGCTTGCCCCAGAATTTGCCAGGCATATATGGTGACACGGGTTCTCTTCGCTATTCGCCCCCATCCCGGAAAAGCACGTGATATATTGACCTAAGATCCCAGACTACCGGCTCATTCAGCACCGAAACAGACGCCGTCAGCACCTCGTGGCATCCGGAAGGTGATACCCATCCCGATACCGGCTTTGACGCCTCATGAGAACATCTATACGGTTCCCAATTTGTTGACCTTCTCTCGGCTCGCTATTGCACCTTTTGTCGGCTATGCTATTCTGCACGATGCTCACGCCTGGGCTCTGGGTTTATTTATTTACGCAGGAATCTCGGACCTCCTTGATGGCTGGATAGCACGGCGGTGGAAACTACAGACCGTCGTCGGCAGCGTTGTCGACCCGATGGCTGACAAGACACTTATGACGGTTCTAACCGTCTCATTAGCTACACAGGGCTCACTGCCGCGTAGGTCTCCCCAAGCCAACCGGCCCCTCCATTCCTCGATTCGGATACCCCTTTCCCTCTAGTATGATTTTGACAGCTGACGTTGACGCTACCAAGTCTGGCTAGCGGTCATAATCCTCGGCCGTGACATCGGCCTCGCTATAGCTGCCGTCTATTACCGATGGATCTCCCTCCCACCTCCGAAGACCTTCCTGCGGTATTGGGATTTCTCTCTTCCGTCGGCAGAGGTGCGGCCTACGACTATCAGCAAGTACAACACATTCTTGCAGCTAGGTCTAATGGGTGCTACGATGGTGAATCCTCTTATCGTCGCTGATGCCAGTGCCGCTATGACGGTTTTACAGTGAGTTCTTCTAGATGCCCTTTTGCGGCGGTTCTCCTGAGGGACCGAGCGAGGCAGTGCTATGCCAACTTTTGTACTAGCGCCTTTACGTGCAATGGATACTAAACATGCGATAGATATACTGTTGCAGTCACGACAATCTGGAGCGGCCTGAGCTACGTCTTCAGGAAGGACGCCGTCAAGATCTTATCCGAGAACAAGAACAAATAGGTCCTTATGTGTTGGCTTAACCAACCTAAGACTCAAGAGACATACGTATGGCGTCGGGGAGGCTCCTAACGTTAGATTCGGCCGCGGAGAACTGGCGATAATTCTCGTTCAAGACACCCGGCCGGACCTTTCTCGGCACAAATCGGTAGCAGACCGGGAAACAACGGCTGTAGAATATTGATGTCAGTATTCATGAGCAACGGTGGAAGAAAACAGTGACGCTTACGGGGCGAAGTATGATTGATCTACGTATTATGGTGCTTACCCCCCCTAGTTGGATATGAGGATCAACGCACGTCAACCGTCAGTTGTTACACTTCGGACCATTTAACCATTTGCAGCTTCTGTGTTCGGCAGCCTTGCTACAACTGCCTGTTGTTCTTAGTATAACACGGTATTCTATGCCACACAAGATGTTAACCAATGAAAGAAGTTTTTAATGTCTCGGTCACCGCATTCATCAACTCGCCCACCCCCCACCGTTGTCGCGGTACTCTTCTCCTGATCCACGGTCGGCTGATTAGCTGTGTCCCCGTGGCTGTGTATCACAAACATCAGGAACAGCTCGATGGCCGGCTGCAAATCTTGAGAAGTTGTCTCAGGAAGATTCCATAGTGGGGCTAACCCTGTGTGGAAGCATCTTGATGCACCCATCAGGTATCACAGCTAGCAACGAGATAGCGATTCGTCTGAATCTTATGGATGTGCCCACGCCAGGGGGTCGTGCCGCCTGCTCATTAGCGAATATCCATAGTACAACTAGTCTTGCTTGTTGAACGCCAGAGCGGTTGCACGAGCAATGAAACTGGGGGCCGAAGCGGTCCTCCTATGGACCGCGAACCAACTATGCCGTAACAGTTAACACTTCCTTGTTAGACTATGTGTAGCCACGCTGGCGGTATATCTCTTCAGCCAGCATGAAAACTGAAAATGACTTAGGCGTCAGCTTCCATACCCGGACCCATGAATAACCATGCCTCCGGCGTCAAGGCCAACCTGCGGCATACACCTCTCGGGAAATATCTAAGAGTTCGTCTGCACAGATGACGGTGGCGTCGCTCGGGATGAGGAAGGGAGTTGCCTTGGTGTATAAACCTACCATGTCTCTTAAACCACCTTACCATTTAGTCCAACAGGCGACTGCCACGGGAGTTCATGTTGGATCTGCTTTGAACCATTGACTAACAGGAAGATACTATAACACAGACAGCCCAGTTTCAGATCCTCGGGGACAAGCTGCCCAGCAGATATGGGGCGATAGCTCACCCGGTCATATACCATGATATTGACCCAACAGAAGCCGGAATAGTAAACACGGCGCGTCAAAGCCTCGAATGGTACTCTAGGAAAAGTGACAGGTATTCCTCTACAACCTCGACTCCGGGTCGGCTACGAGATAAGCCTGACCGTAGATCGTTAGGACTTCTTGGGGAATGCGACGTAAAAGTACCAACAGAAGCACTCGATAACAGGGTTAAAAAGGGCGCGTGCACGCATGGTGAGTCGGTTCCGTCTGACACCGTATCGAGCTCACACTTCTCGTGTCATATCAGCACTGATATGACGTATGTCCACATATCCCACTTCATCATGGCCGCTTCGCTGTCATGGACGAGGCAGCTTGGCAATTATTGAACTTCAATACCATGATAGACAGAGCGGCGGCGAGAACTCAAAGGCCACGACTCGATACGGGCATACTACGCAACCTGAGCCTTTATCTATTTTAAGAGAGAAATTGATGCGCAAGGCATATTTGGAGAGGGATAATCGTAGATGAGTCTAGGTAGTTGGTAAGTAAGCGAGCCCACAATTCTGTGTGGAAAAATGATCAGAGCCCGTTTATGGAACGGTATCGGGCCCTTGTTTCCTGGCGTCTAACCTGGAGGGCTCCATCGCCATCCAATAGAGGATTTGCACCCGGTGGGATGGTCCAACGCGGAACTAGGGAGCTCTCAAAATAGACCTCGAGAGGGAATGAAGTGTTCCGGATACTCACCTCGGAGAATGCCATGCGGCGATGGTGGCGGCTGCCACAGAGACACCCCACGCGTAGTGCATCCCTATCCTCGACGCTCACGCCGCCCTTCTCTGCTATGGCTCTGCGGATCTACGACTCGGCCTGCTCTAGGAGGTTCTGGAACTCGGCCTGCTCTAGTAGGCGCTTGCGAACGCCCCTGGATAGCCCGGTGTGAGCATCGCGGCTCCGCTTCGGCGGGTTGGGGACACGGCGGAGGTCATACTCGAGTTCCGCGGGAGAAGGGGGGGGGGGGGGGGGGGGGGGGGGTTTGGGGGGGGGGGTGGGGTCTGGGTACTGTTATAGTCTGGAAGCAATGTTGCTATAGCAGCATTCGCTGGCCCGCAATGAAAATAACAGAAACCACCTTCACACCAAAAAACCA
>QJNY01001305.1:0-33455 GCA_004155945.1 Monosporascus sp. mg162
AATAATAATAATAATAATAATAATAATAATAATAATAATAATAATAATAATAATAATAATAATAATAATAATAATAATAATAATAATAATAATAATAATAACGTCCCACACAAGCTCGTCGGACACTTTTTAGCACCTTCCAACTATCAACCCAAATAACTTAACCATAACACATCAAATCAATTCCAATCAATCGCATACTTCTTTGCTAACTGTATTCACAGCTTCTCAATAAGTGCACGTATTATATTAAGGCTTATTGCGGACGTCATATTGCCATTCCTTCCTACCAACCTGTATGCGACCGACTAGCTCCTAGCCCGTTCAAGCCAATATTACCCCCATTTCGCAGAATCCAAAGCCGACCGATTAGATAATTATTCTCGACCGAATCCTTAACCCATATATACGAGCATTTCTTGTCCGGCTTTAATACGTTGGATATATACGTCGGGAAATGTGTTAGAAGGCATATTGGAATGCGCGTTGCGGGGCGTTAGCAAGGAAGTATTCGATTAATTGGAATTGATTTGATGTGTTGCGGTTGAGTAATTTGAGTTGATTGTTGGAAGGTGCCAAAAAGTGTCCGACGTGCTTGTGTATCCGACGAGCTTGTGTGGCACGGTAATAATAATAATAATAATAATTTCGGTAGTAACTTATAAAAATAATTATATACGAAATATTTATTATTCCGATTATTTTCCAGGTTTAAAACGTTTGTAAGCTTTATTTTATAAATTAAAAACCTTTATTTAACGTAAAAGTTTAACAACAACTAATCGGCTTGGTATTGTAGCTTTATAAATTGCTCCCAATACTTTCGATTAAAAAGCGTAAAGTTCGAATAACCCTTTCTAATAAAGGTCCATAAATTCTTTATTTTTAACTTTTCTTCGTAATTGAATTAATTAAACGTAATGCAATATAATCGCCAAGCGCTTGTAATAAAGGCGTCTATATAGCTTATAACTCATTAAATGTAAATAATCGTACTTTATCCTGGCCGCTTAGCGTATATCTCGATTACGGCTTTTATCAATTTTTTTTAATCGACGTACGTTCGGTAAACTTCGGGTAATTGTAATGCGGTACCCGTTTATCGCCTTTAGATTGCTGCGCCGACGTAACGAATAACTTATAAAGCTTTTTTTTTTCGGCATATGTAATCGCTTGTTATTCGGCCATCTGCTGGAAAAATTCCGAATATTACTTATTTTGCTGGCGGATAATTTCCAAAATTCAGTTATTGCTAAAATGTTTAAGTTTTTCTTATTTTAAGCTTTGAGGCGTTATTATTATACTACGTCTATTATTCGACCGTTTAACTAACGGTTATCGGGATACGTTCCAGTTACGTGTATAAGATAATTCATATTTTTAAAGGACGTAATTTTTTTATTAGGGTTTTATAATAGATTTTTTTTGTGTGTATTTGTATCGTAGCCGATCGTTCGTTAATCGGATTTAAATCTGTATTTTTTTATAAGCGAATTAGATTTATTCTATAATTTGCGTATTTTACTTTTAGTAGTTTTCGCGTTATTTTTTATAGTAAAAATAAAAGAATTATAAAATATAAGCTAGCTGTATGTTAAGTGAGATGATCGCTAACCAGTCGCAGAGTAAATTCCAAGAAGTGAATGTATTAGGTTACTTCCATCTAGCGTTTTCTAGTGCTGCTAGATAGTTATTTGTACTAGCAGGTGGGTCGGTAGCTAGTTGGCTACTAGCCGCAGGCCCGTCGGGGCTGTGTTCTTACAAATTTACGTTATAAAGTTGTTTAAAGAAATTAAAAGGTAGCAAACGAATAAGAAAAAAATATAATAATTTTTTATAATAAAAGCGGAATTGTTATTTCTTATATAAGTTGTAAAAAAAACTTTATGTAGCTTTCGATTAATATAAAGCTGGAAATTAACCTGGATATAAAATCGTTAAATCTATAATACAATAATTAATATATTATACGGCTTATTAACACCGACGTCTTATTATAAACGAAACTGCGGGATATAAATATATACAGTTACTAATATAGAAAAGCCGTAACAAGGGATTTAATTAAAATAGATTATACGCTTACAGGCTATATACTAGCTAATAAACTAATTAAGGCCTTATTACGTAAAACCTTGAGGCATTTCAGAAAGCAGCTAGGATTAATGGATATTATAGAAGCTTTTGGTCGATGGAAAAACACTTTGCGAATAATTTTAAAGGAGGAATAAGCTGATAAAAAGGATTTAATCGCTGGAGAAAAGATAAAATGGAAAGTTATAACTTAAGAAGTAATAAGATAAAGGCTAACGCCGTAAAATACTTCAAGGCGTTGAGGTGGTATGTCAGCTAGCAGGTGGTACGTATCGCACCCCATATACGGAAAGGCTCCTTCTAATCGGAACATATATGTTCCGTGGCTAGATTATATTAAAGTGCAGTGCGCGTTTTAGAACGCTGACAACTAGTTACTCAATACACCACAACTGATGTCCCCTATATCGGACAGAACCTATCATGCGGCAACTATATAGCATTGTTTCTTGGACATCGGACAGGATTGCCGTAATACTCCTATTTGTACTGTGACTCTGCTGCAATCATTAAGCCGGTGGGCTACTCCTTAACTGGATCCTCACTTCTATTGGCCTCTTCTCGACTAGCAAGAATGTCCTGAGCGTTTCCCACTTCAAGCGTTTCTCCTCGACTGCGGCGAAATCAAATGTCCATAGTAGCTTCGTAAGAATCAGTCGCATCTCCGCCCACGCGAGGTGTTGGCCCATACAGGATCGAGGGCCGAGACTGAATGGTTGCACC
The DNA here is from genome assembly GCA_004155945.1 of Monosporascus sp. mg162. NCBI lineage: Eukaryota > Fungi > Ascomycota > Sordariomycetes > Xylariales > Monosporascus > Monosporascus sp. mg162. The sequence goes on from QJNY01001305.1 coordinate 2,818, forward strand.
GCCTCACGTCTATCTTTGAGGAAGGCGGATTTGGAGTTTACGCTTGCCTCAGGGAGCCAACGCTCAGGGATGAAAGAAGCAGCACAATGAAAGTAGCTCGGGTCTCGGTTCATTGTGTATGCCTGGATAGACACGGCTGTCTAAGTGGTCCAAGTTGTTAAAGGAACACCAAGTTCATAACATAGACAAAACGCAGTATACTCACTTCGCCGGGGAGCCATATCCCACATACGGTGTCGCCACCGCTCGGTACCCGCCTGGGGAGCATCCACGGTATTGGAGGGCATAGTCGTAGGGCCTCCATAATAACAGCGTTCAGGTAAGGGAGATTTCGTAAAGCATCTAGGTTTATTTCATCTTCGGTTCTGAACCGCTGGCGGATCTCCTGCCCAAGGGTGTGTAGCTTGTCTTGATGGTTAACGAGATAATTCAGAGCCCCACACAAAACCGTCGCCGTGGTTTCGCTTCCCGCCGTTGTCAAAACCATAAATGTCGTATTGATCACGCCAATCGAGAGATCTCCCTCCTCCTTCGCGGTGATGACGTGGGACATAATATCCGGCCGTTCAAGCTCAAAGTTGAAGCGCCGGTGTACCTTATCAACTATCTGTTGGTAATGATCTCTCTGCATCTTCCTCAGAGGTCGAAGCAATGCAATCCACGCCACGAAGCACCCCCGTGGAATGGATGACGTCCATCCACCGCCATACTAAAATATATGGATGGAACTGGCGATTTGTCCATATGGATGGCCATCAATGGATATACGTAAACGACTTTAAGTATATTAAAAAACGTCTTTAATGTTAAAATATATGTATATAGCTAGCTTTAAGGTACGTCGCTTTCTTTTGCAACGAATAACGAATCCTCTTTATCGTTAAGCATCTTATTCTTTAATTCGGCGTTAAGCTAATTCGTTACTTACTTTTTGATTTTTTTATCAGTTATAATTTAAAATTTCGCCATTTTTCGGGTTTTATCCGGAAATGTAAATAATATATCGAAATTATTAATTATTCCAGCCCTATATTACGAACGTAACATTTAATATATTTTGATTAATATAACGTTTAACTTATTACGTAATTCGTTAACTATTTAACCTGTAACTAAAAAAAAACGCTTATATTTTATTAATATAAGTTGTATCGTAAGGAAATTAAAGGTTATACGGGAAAAGTAAGGATATTTTACGCTTTTCTGTATTTAATATACGATAAAGTCTTAAATTTCCCGATCTTCAGGTTCGAAATTTATATACCAAGCCCTATATTCGCCGAAGGTATCGCGAATTTTTATACCGACCGAATCGTTTAATCTTATGGTGCTAAGGCCATATCGTAATTATTCGAAATATTATTATAATTCGTTATAATAACGTTTTGCTTTTTTAGCTAGCTATACGTATTTCGCCTGTAATACCTTTATATAAACGTATCCCTTTAGCTATATATCTTTTATTTAATCGCGAACGTATTAAATTTATTTTGGGTAATTAATTTAGTTTTTTTCGAATTATTATTACCGATACGTAAGATAAAACGTAAAAGTAATAATATATATCGGAATTTCCTTTAACTTAATGTAATATTCGTTTAATTTTAGCCAAGCTAAGTTAAGGTTCGTAATTATATATCGCAAATCGGAAAAATCCTTAACGCGTACTTTAAAGCTTTTTAATTTATTAAAAAGGAATTCGAAGTTTGGGATTATATCCTATATATTACCGTATAAGTTTACCTATTTACGTTTTCGCAACCGCCGTATGCCGTTACCTTTAAAGGTTATAACCGTATCTTTAAAATATTTAAAGATATCTGCTGTAAGCTTTAAAACTTTTTAATCGTAATTTGTTAGTTGGTTTTCCGCCTATAAAATATAAAGGATAGTAATATTTTTTCGTATACGCTTTTCCCGTATGTAATTTTCCATTTTTTATTTATGCTTATATTTAAGAATTAATATATCGAAAAATAGACGTAACGTAAGCGTTCGGCGGATTATATATAATTACGAAAGTTAACGCGTTACGTTATTAAGCTTTATATTAAAGGGCTTTTACGTTCGGATTTATAAGTTGTTAAAAATAACGATTTGATTTGCTTAAATAACGCGCAATATATTTGTAAACTTATCGGACCGATAAATAATAATAATTAGGTTATAAAGTTTTCCGATAAAGCCTTTTTTACGTTAAAGTTCGTATTCGATAATAATAAGCGTTTTTTCGCCGTATATAAAAACTTTAAATATTTTAATATCGTAATTAAATAATAACGTTTTTGCAAAAAAATTAAGTGTATAATTTATATAACGGTTATAACGGTAAACCCCGTTAAAGCCGAGCTTGTTATTAATTACTTTTATTACTGTATCGTTATTTTTCGCGTTATTAAAAGTAAAGTAACCGATTTTTTTTTTAATTTTATAAGTATTAATTACGTTAAGAATTTTTGCCGTTATATTAACGCTTATATGGCGTAAAGTTATATTAGGTAATTTTAAGGTTAATTTATAAGGTCAATTTTTTTTTTTACGGAAAAAATAATAAATTTTATAAAATAAATAGTAATTCCTTAACTTTTAACCGTTAAAAGCAATATAAATAAAAGCCGGTAAACGTAATAATAATTTTACGATTTATTATTTATATTCGTAAAAAGTGTTAATAATAAATATTTTCGTAATAATTGCGGAAATATAGGCATTTTAATTTTTTATATAAGGATTAAAATATTCGAAAATAATTTGCAGTTTTTCTTTTTCGATAATAATAAATAAGTAGTTTCTTTCGACGATCCAATTAATTAAAAAGCGACGGAATTACTTTTTATCGAAATTTTTAATTAACGTATTAACGAGGGTTTATTTGCGGAAGTTATAAGTATTAAGTCCGAAATAATCAGAAATAAAAAGAAATCGGGGTATTTTTCGTATTACTTTCGTACGCGTTTTAGCTTAATTTTGATATTATAATTTCGTTTTTTTAAAAGCTATAATTTTATGCGCGTAATAAAGATAATTTATATAATTTTATATATCGCATATTAAAAAGGCGGCAAATTTAAGGTTCCGTTTACGAACGTAAACTTTATATATTTATTTACGTTTCTTAACGCGTTAAATATCGTATCCGAATTGTTATAATTATATCGTTATATCCTTTATTCGTTTAAATATCGTAAACCTTAAAAATACGGCCTAAAAATAGCGTTTAAGGTTTTCATCGCTAGCAATAAGCGTTAAGCTTATAAAAAAGGGCGGAATAAACGTATTATTAAGAATAGATATTTCGGAAAGCGGCGGAAAAAACTATATATCGTCGTTAAGTATAATAATAAAGTTTAAAACGTTATATCTTAAAGCTATAATAACGGTAATATATTCGTTATAAGTTTAAGTAAGTCGTAAGTTAACTAAATTGTTACAAAATACGTATATTATTATATTAATCGAAAGATTTGTAAAATACGTAAATTTGTTTTAAAGTTTTTAAACGTTATTAAACGGGTTAATAATAATTATATTAATTCTTTAATAAATAATTAGCAAAATAATATAACGTTTACCCGGTTAATAAATATCGGGTAAAAAATAAAAAGTAATTATATAGGTAATAAATTATTAATATATTGCTTTTATAAAAAACCGTACGTTAATTCGGACGATTAAAAATATATCGGAAACGTAACTAAAATATATAAAATTTAAATATTACGCCTAATAACCTTATTTTTTCGTTAAGTAACTTTATTATTAACTTTATATTTTAATTTATTCGAATTTAATTATACCTTCGAAATTAAAGTTAAATAAAATCGTAAAAATAAATAGATTTTACCGTTAAATTCCTTTAATCGAAAACTTTAAAATAATATTATTTTTATTATTATAATTATTATATATTATTAAAAAAACCAAATTATCGTAAAGTTAATATGTTTTATATTTAAAAACCGAATAAAAATAATATATTTGTTAATATATAACCCATATTTAATAACATAAGTATCGCTTTAAGTTAAACCCGGTATCAAAATAATTGCAAAAATTTAAGGATTTTAAATATACCATTTTCGTTATTAAACGATAAATATGTTTAAAGTTATAGGAAAATAATATGTTAAGATATTAAGCGTTTCCGGGTAAGTAAAACTCTTTTTATGGCGCGGTAAACAGCTACCTATTAATATTACCATTTTTATAACTAAGCTTTATTAACAGCGGGCCTATACCGCCACGAGGAATTACTTATTATGGATACGATGTCCATCCACGAGAGCTTCAAATGGATGGACGTCCATTTCTGGAAGGGCTAAATGGGTGGCGTGGGCTTGGCAATTGCGCAATCCACTTTGCAATCCGTGGACTTCGGTGGAATTGCTTCGACCCCTGATCTTCCTAAGTGAAGGAGGGATACATTTCATAAGGATAAGCTCCACAAGTGGATAGAAGCGTGCCGCCGCCACGAAGGAACCAGCTTTGACGCTGTTGAAGAGCAGCGCAATCCACGGATGGTATCTGGAGTGCTGAAGACAGTCAAAGGACTTTCCGAAACCTAGGTCTCCGAATATGTCAAAAGTAGTGAAGTTGAACCAAGGTGCAACGTTAATCTTGGCACCCTTCCCTTGAAGCTCTTTGCATGCACACTCGCGTAGTCGCTCAACAAGTAGGTTCACATATCGATGCAGTATCGGCTCCTGGCCCCTCAAGGCGCGTGGCGTGAACCCGGGAGCCAAGATTTTACGGATGCGGGCATGCAGTTCGGGATTAATGGCACTGATCAACGACTCTGGCATACCCGGTTGACTTTTCCACCAGACAGGGTCTTTCAGGTATTGCTGGTGACCTGGCCGAAGCTGGAATATGTCATTCCAGGCTTCCGCTTGCGCGAATGTGACTTCATTTGGTGCAATACGCGGCACTGGTCCATACCTTCGGTGTAGTGTTTCGATGTCGTGTACAATGGTGCCCCTTAGGAGCGCGACAACAAATGGCAGGCGTGAAGCTGCCCAAGTACGCGGTCCGGGGACCTTAGCGAGGGGATGGAATTTGAGATTGTAGATGACTTGAAGGAGGGGGTATTATTTGTCATCAGCATACAAAATCTCTTGTTCGCGTGAAGGGCTTCAGGCGCAATTCATCTTACCAAGAGCAGCACTAGCAAGATGGTTAATATTAGCTGACCAGACGACTGCAATTCCACACGAGATGCTATCACGAGACTTGTTAGTGTTTCCTTCTCGGTCGAATGATGACCATGGTATGATAACGCAGGAGGAAGTAAATCTGAAAAGGGAATACGGAGGAGGGGATTTAACATGTGGTGGGCTAAGCCAGTACCTTGCAGCTAACATCAGCTGTACCGCAATGTCGGAGCAGGGATAGGCAACCCCCTTGCATTATTCGTCACTTAGCACCAAGTATGTTTCCTCTGCGGATGTTTCCCTGCTACCACACCTAGTATCAGCAGCACACCATCTCAGTTACAGCCAATATATCATGGGTGCTCAATTCTCCCAATTCTTCCCGCCGAAGCCTACGTTCACGGGGGCGGACGTGGAGACTCAAGACGGCAAAGTGTTTCTCATCACAGGCGGCGCCTCAGGCATAGGCTACGAGCTCGCCAAGATCCTGTATGGGAAGAAGGCCCGAGTCTACATCGCCGGCCGCTCGGAGGAGAACGCGCGGCAGGCCATCAGGGATATCGAGAGCGCCGTGCCTACTACGGGAGGCAGTCTCGAGTTCTTGCAGCTCGACCTCGCCGACCTAGGCAGTATCAAGGCATCCGCCGATGCCTTCAAGGCGAGGGAATCGAAACTGGACGTCCTCTGGAACAATGCCGGCGTGTCACAGCCACCCCTGGGCAGCGTCTCGAAGCAGGGCTTCGAGCTGCAGCTCGCGACCAATTGCTTCGGTCCATTTCTGCTCACGCAACTACTAGTACCGCTACTAGAGGCCGCTTCTTCTGCGAACGGTGGTCTGCCGGGTTCCGTCCGGGTAGTGTGGACGAGCAGCCAAATGGTCGAGCTCTCAGCCCCCTCCAAGGGCCTCATCATGTCCGAGGTCCGCGCGCCGCCGCGAGACAGGACGCGGAATTACGTCAACTCCAAGACCGGCAACGTCTTCCTGGCGTCGGAATTTGCGCGGCGCACCGGTTCGTCACGCTCGACTATCAGCGTGTGCCAGAACCCCGGAGCCGCTGCGACGAAGCTGTTCCGGCATACGCCGTGGCTGAACTACGTCGCTTTTCCGCTGCTCCATGACGCTTCGCTGGCAGCGCTTACGGCGCTTTACGCGGGGCTCTCGAAGGACATCACGCCGGATGCGAATGGGTGTTATGTCGTACCATGGGGTAGGATCCATAAGAATCTGAGAGCGGACTTGGTTGAAGCGATGAAACCGGGGGAAGAAGGGGGAAGTGGTAGGGCAAAGGAGTTCTGGGACTTCTGCGCAGAGATGACTCGAGGTTATTGCTGACATAGGTAAATATAACCAGTCCTGTATTGGCTCTCAAGTTGATATACGCATTCATCGAAGAGTTGTCTGCACCCCGGCGTAGACAATGTCCAATAGCCGCAATCTCACGCCGTGTTCGACCGTAGCGTGATGACTCAATATACATTGAACGGTTAGAGCCTCTATGGGAACTACAAGCGCATTGCACCGACTTAAGAATCGTTTTAAACAAATAGGCAGCTGAGACGCAGGACCCGCGTATCGCACATGAAACTCACATAATAAAAGTAAAATTAATAAGCCATGAGGGTACGCATGCATAACACATTCGCTATATTATATAGCGTCTCGATAAGAGCAGCCAAGGTTATCCTCGCCAGACAATCTCAAAAAAGCCCAGTTCCGACTTCGGATCGACCTTGACGTCCACGAGCTCGAAGCGCTCATCCGCCTCCCCGAGGACGCGCCTGAAGTCGGCCACGGACCGCTCCTTGGCGTTGAACAGCGCCATCATGCGCAGGTCGATGGCGGTGGCCAGGCGCTGCAGAGAGCGCGGGACGTCCTGCTTGTCGGCGGGGAGGCCGGCGCGGTCGACGACTTGCTCGGCGACGAGGACGCGGGCGCCGGGCCGCAGGGCGGGGACCTGGGCCCGCAGGATGCGCACGACGGATTCGTCGGGCCAGTCGTGGAAGACCTTCTTGAAGACGTAGACGTCGGCGCCGCGCTCGGGCTGCGGGTCGAAGAAGTCGTGGCCTCGGAAGGAGACGCGGTCCCGCAGGCCCGGCGGCACGGACTCCTCGAACACGGGCCGCACCGTCGGCAGGTCCTCGACGACGACACGCAGGTCCGGGAATTTCTGCGCGAGCGGGATCGCGTTGTGCCCGCCGGAGCCGCCGACCTGGTTGCAATTAGTGCACTGCGTCACGATTCCGGAGGGAAAGTGGAGTATTCACATCAACGACGGTTGCCGGCCCTAGTGATTTCCAGTCGTAGCACTGCGCCATCACATTTTCGTGTCCGAATAGACTCGTCACGAAGTCCATGTACTTTGAGAAGGACTTCTGCCTATGGCCCTTTTGCTCCCCCTCGCCGCTGTTCTCGAGGTACTGCCAGAAGTCGGTGTATTTGCCGTCGCCGTGCTGACTGTTGAACAGGGCGAAGGCGCTCTTATCCACGCCTTGTGCCATTTCAGTCCGTCCCGCGTTGTACTTGCTCAGCACCTGACGAAGCATGAGGGTTGGGCCGCCCCCGACCTCGAACATCGTCTGGAAAGCACCTCGTGCACCGGCTGAGCGGACCAGCACTCCTGATAACGCCGTATGCTTGACCCGAGTGGAGGGATCTCCTGGATTCATCTCTGCAAAGAACCGGAAGTTGAATGCGTGTCGCTATGTGCGGGTTCTGGGGGTCAGCAGTCATTCCGATTAGGAGTAGGCAACCAGAGACAGTCTCCTCGAAGATCCTCACGGAGAAAGACCGCATTCTTCAGGGAACCTTGGGCGCTAGCCATGCAACGTGCGAAGAACAGAGGGTAAACCGCTCAACATTGGAATACTGACCATAACACGGCGCACCACGTCCACCGGCAGGTTCGTGCGCTCCGCGATCTCCTCGTAGGAGGCGGTGCCGTCGAGGGGCACGGCGGACCAGAAATCAAACTCGTTCATGATATTCAGCACGGTGGCGTCGGCCAGCAACTTCGAGGGTCAGTCAGCGAATAGACACACGCCTCCGCGCACGCGATCCGGAATTCACAGATCGTACGTACGGTATGGGAAAAGGCGAACACGCCGCTCGCGGGCCCCCACGTTAGGAACCACATGTCCATCAGCGCGTCCAGCAGCAGCTGACGCGCTCTGAATATTTCGGGCGGCAGATCGCCGTAGCCGGCTGGGCTGTCAACCTCGAATGATGGCGCAGGGAAGTCATTCGCATGCATGTAGCCCGTCAGCATGCCCGAGAGCTTGGTGATCTCAGCCGCTAGGCTGTCGAGCGAGGGCGATTGTCCAGACATGTTGCAAGGCCGGCTCTCACGGTCTGCCCTCAAATTCCTGTTGCGTCGGTTGAAACCTCGTGAGACGGATTATTTGAAAGTTGCCTGGGACGTCACATTTTAAGCCAGGATGAGACGTGAAGTAGCGCTTCCAGACAGACGCGGACTCCCCCATCCGGGAGAACAAGACGGTTGCGGGGTACCCCATCCTCGGGCTGCACACAGCAAAAGCAGTCTCGCAGTTGTGGGGAAGGGCTCTCGCACCTGATTCGAATCATCAGCGTCACGCCTGCGGTGGTGCTACCATGCCCGTTTCGCGGCGTAGGGGTTTCCACCAAGAGGCAAGCGGAGGGTGCGTAATCGAGAAAATGCACGACCGGAGCGTCGCACCGGGTGGTTCGAGATTTCTGGTAAAGAGCTCTATAGATGAAGTTGCGGATGAGAGAACTACGCCACATAGAGTGATGCCGGGGTCCTCAGTTCCCCTGATATTCCCGGGCTGATCTCAGGGAGATTTCGATGCCTCTAGTTGCCGGCAACCTGGATTGGTCTCATGATCAAACCTGCGATAGATACTTCATTTTGTTAAAGTGATGCCCTCAGATCAATGCATCGCACTCGGAGATCTCACATATCGAGGCTTCTGCCATCCAAAGCGGCAGTCCCCACTTGCGTCGTTTCTAGAACTTCTGCCGGCGCATTCGCTATGAAATTGCGCGGGGTCCGAGGAAGCAGCGTGTGTGCTTCGGAACAGTGCTAATGCTTTCGTTCGGCATAGAAAGACGAAGGAACAGGGGTTCGGCCTCGATTTGTAAGCATCGGCATTCGCAACTTACGCGATGCAATATGACATATCTCAAGTAGATACTTACCTACCTACCCAGGTACATATGTAGGGGCCTCTTTTGCAAAGACATCAGCCAAGGAGTACGCATCATCAAAGCATTCACACAAAGCATTCTGCGATTCTTAATGGCGGGAACGAGTTTCCTACGGGAACTGCGTGTAACTTAAGAGCTCAGATTTCATCATGACCAACTTCAACATCAAGATCGTATCGGACACTGTCTGCCCATGGGTAAGCCGCCCTCGTAGTCCAGGGCGATTTCAATGGTTACTCGCTAATCACCAGCCACGCAGTGCTACGTAGGCAAGAAACGCCTGGACAGGGCCATTGATCTCTACCGCAAGGTCTACCCGGGCGGCAAGGACGACACGTTCACCGTCAGCTGGTCCCCGTTCTACCTTGATCCGACGTCGCCGAAGGTCGGCATCCCACTGCGGGAACGTATGGCCCAGCGCTTCGGCCCGGACACATACGCGGCGATGCAGCAGCGGCTCGCGTTGGTCGGACGCGAGGAGGGCATCAGCTTCGGCTTCGATAGCAGGGTCGGGAACACCCGGGACTCGCACCGCCTCATCCAGCTCGGCAAGATCAAGGGCAACGATGTCGAGACCCGCGTCGTCTCAGAGCTGTTCGCCATGTACTTCGAGGGCAACGGCGATATCACGTCGCACGACCACCTCATCGCGGCCGCCGAGAAGGCAGGGATCGAGAAGGACGAGGCTCGGGATTGGCTGGAGACGGACAAGGGCGGTAAGGAGGTCGATGCCGAGGTCGAGCAGGCATATGCCAGGGGCATCCATGGCGTGCCCAACTTTACTATCAACAGCAAGTATGAGGTCGATGGCGCGCAGGATCCACAGGCGTTCCTGGAGCAGTTCGCGAGGGTCAAGGAGGGGCAATCGGAGCCCTCAGGGACAAATGGAGCGGCACGTACGGTTGGAGGGCAGTGCTAAGCGAAGCGTCCCGATCCAAGGGGGTCGCTATCGGATAGCCTTTCCGGGCAGCTCTGGCGTTGTGTAACATTTGTTGGGGGGTATCATAGTTACCCTGACGTTCACATCACATATTCATTAATCCACCAAGGTCTTTCTCCATGGCTCGTAACCTTGCCTGTAGTTCCTTCTTCTTCTTTTCCAACTCGCGGACCTCGTCCTCTTCCCTCTTCAAGTCTTCTTCCGTTATGATTTCTTCACTATCGTCGGGACCGTCTCCGGCGTCCTGGTCTTCATCCTCGTCCATCCAGTGGTCCTTGTTCATGCGTCCTAGAGCTTCGGCCTGCTCGCTCACCTTCGCCTCGTAGTAGGCGAGAGTGCTCCGGCTGTGCGCGTATTTCGACCGCTGCGCCGGTATTCGTTCCAGCGCGCCCGGCAGGGCATAGACGCCGCACAGCTTCTCGGCGCTCCGTAGCAGCACCTCGACGTCCACGTCGTCCTTACCCCCGCGTCTCTCGCTCCGTCGGATCTGCTCGTGTAGATCGCCGCCTAGGACGGCGGCTACCGCAGTATGTCTCCGCGGAGCGCCTGTAGCGCGGCCCGTGCCGCTGGCGGCTGTGGTGACCTCGCCGGACGCGACATTGAAAACGGTCTGTCTTCGCGACGACTGCTTGGGCGGGTCTGCGGACTGAGACGTAGAAGGTGGCGGAGGCGGCGGAACCGAGAAGAGGGCTCGCTCGTGAGTTTCCGTGTCGCGGATTAGGGATGTGATGTCGTGGTTGGAGAGGAGGGCATTGGTGAAGATCTTGGGGGGCGGAAATCTGTTATTTGTCAATCACTTGAAGGAATTAGACTCTTGCTAGTAATCTGACGTACGGCAGACTATCTATGCCTTGACATGATATGGCGATCTGCTCGAAATGTGCCGTCAGCAGCGACATTTGAGCACCAGTTTTGGACCTATGTAAAGCGCAGCTCGGCTGGGAGGAAAACGTATGATCGGATGGTAATTGTTCGGTATGATAAGTGGTGGGTACGATCCTGTGACGGCCTTAATTCGTGAAATATAGTACTGTGATCCGACTACCGTTGCCAGCTACATAAGTATATCCGGCCATTGAAGCTCTGTTTGCTCACATTCTCTGTAGATGCATGTTTACATCGACACGGATATCTGCTTAGGGGCGACAAGGCGTTAGCGCTAACAATTTTTCTGGGGAACTCCAGCGCTCGTTGGATTCCGTTTTAAGCCTAGCACCTTCGGGAAAATTGTTAGCGCTGACCCCTTGTCGCATCTATCCAGATACCTCTAACAATTTGCTATGAAATTATCTAATCCTGCCCCTCCATGTGGCTGAAGTGGCTCTCCGCTTGCCCGTCGGCTTGATTACCCCCACCTTGACATCTGACCCACTCTCCATGCCCATTGACCAGGACAAAAACCGAAGGATCCAACCAAGTTTCAAGGGCTTTGATCTTTGATGGAACGGCATGCAACTCTGAGGTCCTTTGATCGGGGTCCCCTAGACTTGTCTTGTCGTCCTCGAATGATTTCCCTAAGGGCCCTTATCAATCTTGAATTGCCCATTCATACGTGACCATTAGCGTCCAGTACTACCCCCCCAATCGTTCTGTTGGAACCCCAATACATCTATTTATACACATCATTTGTACCTACCCACATTACGTCGGTAAGAGCTGCAGCGCCTGCCCCAGATGGCTTTTGCCAGACACGTCAGTCAATTGTTGGATGAAGGAGAGACTGCTGCTGGGTTGAAAAGAAAAGAGAGAGAAGATAAAAGTCGGCATTAATTCATGCAGACCCGCCGACCTAATGCTCGGATTCCCATGCACTCTCCACAGCGTCTTGCGTCTTTCCCCTTCCTACTGTCCTGCAGCTGATAATGCCCATTGTTTCTCGATCATTGGGCACAAGCGGCTCCACGTCTGTTTTGTTTCTCCCACTCAAAGAACCCTCGTTTCCGCTCCCCGTTATTCCGTCTCGTCTCTGTACGCCAGAAGTAGTACCCTAAAGTATTCGAAGCAAGTAGCCATTCATCTCCACGATTCCGATTCGCCAGTGGCCTTTAATTTGATACCAGAAAAGGCTTAAGTGACAACTCGTTTAAGCACATTACCTAACCGTTCTTCCGCCGCCTCAGCTCGCCTTCGTTCTCCGTTGAGACAATTGACCTTTCACCGTCTTCTTTTATGCCTCATCCCGTCTCCTAGACTACATGTCGCAATTTCTCCGTGTCAACCCCCTATACTACAATGCGTAGTAACCGGGGAGTCCTGGGAGCGTTGCTGCCCAAACCCAGGATGGCCCGCGAGATTCCTCCGACATAGGCTGAGCGACGAAAAACCATTCTAAAGCCTTCGCCGTTTTCTTACCCCTTGTGAAAATTCGCGCTCCGGGTTTTTTTTCCCCCTCGTGCGCGTAATTATATCGGACCCGGCCAGGTATATATTTTATTATTCGCGGCGTCGCCCCCCTTAGGCCTGCCTCCTGGTCTTGACGCATGAGATTTTACTCTCATAAGCTCCGCATACAAATTTGACCTATCGACGTATCGTATTGTCACCCATTCATAACCGTCCGTTTTGAAACCCCCGGCCTAGCAATTCAACCGGTCTTCTTTTCCTCGTCGGCTGTCTCAGCACCATATTATTTCCAAGATCTGCGAGGGACACCGACTCCCCCCCGGAGAGCAGTCTCGCCCTAAGCAGCAGCGAGTCTGACTCGGTAGATTTGCAGATATCGTCGCCCAATTGCTTACTGACCTGCTGCGATACCGACACGGCGTCTCACCGCCGACGACTTGCAATTCTTTTCAACTTGTTCACGAGCCCAATTCCGTCGCAATCGTGGAGGAATTGTGGTTCCACCGGACTTCTCCTTGAGGTATCTCACATTGGATTATCATGACAAATCAGCGGAGTCCATTTTCCTCTCGTAGCCCATTCGCATCTCCTCGTTGGAGGTTACTCTGGGTGCTGACGACACCCTGACTTGAGCCACTCAATTCGCTCATCTCCTGATCCTACCCCACATTGAGGTGTGATACGATAAGGTCAGAAATATCATCATTGCGGGGAGATATTCCCTCCAGGTTAGCAACGACAAGATGCGACCAACTCTGAAAGTCGCCCGTCCATCATCAGGGCCTACTTCACCGCCACGGACGCCAACGGCGACGTCACCTACGTTCAATCGTATAACGGCCGTCAACGGCCATTCATCCCCTCAGATCAAGAAATCCCGACACAGGGCCCACCCGCCCAGCATCCACCCAATAGGCGGGACTAAATTTAGCTACTCCCCGGCACCTCGTCCGGAGGAGATCTCACCTCGCTCCACAGATTCACCAGATGATGAATCCGAGTTCGAACCAAAGTCGGACTCAGGATCGGAATCGTCTATCAATCCGCCGCAGCAACCCCTTTCTAACCCACCTGAAGTTCCTAAGCCCGTAGCAGAAGCTGCTTCGGCTTCGATCAGAATCGCGGAAGCGACCTTTGCAATTGAAGAGATGAGCGATCTCGATCCAGAAGATTGCGATGAAGATCTCGACGTGCTGAGACCTTCTGGGTTCGAATACCCGGAGTCCGACCGTAGCCGGTCGCGGTCTCGACACCCGCCAGACATGGACACCTCAATTATGGAGGATTTTAAGGACTTCAACCCCTTTCACGATTCCGATTATATGAGTGAGGATGGTGATGACGACGAGTTTCATCGCAATTTATTGCAAAAGCGGCATGAACGACGCTTGAGACGCATGAAATCGGGCAGCATAAGCAAGCGGACCATCAGCGAACGCGGAAGCGACTCCGACAAGGAGGATATCCTACCCTGGCACGACGGTCCCGAGACGGGCTTGAACACGCGGCGACTGCGGCGCAAAACCGACCGCCACAGCCTACAGTTCTCTGGCCAGTACCCGGAAGCCATTCAAGAGCTTAAAGAGCCCAACAGTGATGACGAGATCATCCTGGAGGACGCCGAGGTATTCGCGAGAGAGCTCCCATATTGGACCCTGATGGATGTTGATTCCGAATGAATTATTCGGATCTTTTTGGTACTGGACTACATGTCTACTACGATAGTTCCGCGGGAGCGGTAATCGATTCTCCCTGGGACATATTCATAACACATATGTGTGGATTTGGCATAGCGAGCAACAGCGTGGCTTCCTCACTACGCCCACGCATTAGCATAGAGCATGGCATCGTGAACTGGAGGCACATGTATAGAGCATTGGGACACCTGCAATCTGATGAGGGAGCAAAAGATCGGTCGGTAAACGATTTGGCATATGAAAAGACGTCTTACTGGGGTATATAGACGGGGGCGGGCTCAGTACTGGGACTGGGTCACGGGCTACGAGGAACGGCGATGATGATGACGATGATTATGATTATGATGACTCCTATAGAAAGCGGCCGGCCGAAGCTGGGGCAGTCGCGCTGATATTGTTGGTCTCTTAGTACAATGACAGTTCCACGACGTCTTCTGTGGTGTCGAACGTCTGGTGTCGTGTCCTAAATCCCACCTGCGATACAGGTAGTAGTAGTATTTTAGGACCACTTCGTTGAATCCCCACAGCATTTCAACTTAACTGTGGAATACGGGGTGGGGCGGGGGAAACCTCTTTTCCTTACATAACCCGCCGGCAGAAGAACGTGACGGATAACTTGGGCGCAAACCCTCCGCCGACACCAGTGAAGTATCCAGCAGTAGCTCGCAGCACCACTGTCTTTAGCGACTTCATCTCGGAGGTTGCGGTACCAGTCCGGCCGTTGCCTCCAGCGATCGCCCCATAGGCTCCGGTTATGGCCTGCCAAAGGCAACCGCGGACGAATAGAAGAGAGTTCCGAGCACCACAACCGGCCCACGATGCAAAATGGGGGTCTGCGGGTCGTGGCTGAGGCCGGCCGACCGTCCAGGCCGAGCGCCGGGAACCGAGTACCCAGTGGGACTGAACCCGGTCTAAGGAACGGGACGCCTGGCTGCCGAGTGGGTGGGCTTCTCTGCGACCGGCTCGTGTCGGCCTTAGAATCGGTCGGGTCTCGTCCGAACTTAGGATTACTCGGCGGGCTGTGGACTATAGCGGAGGAAGGGTTACTCTCGTAGAGCGTTGGGTATAGTGTGTAGGGGTTTCTGAGTGGAGAAGCATGCACACATACCCTTCCTTCAGCCGGGCGTCGTCGCCCGCCATCCTTGCAGTTCTCTAAGCACAGTAACATCAGCATTGATAAGGATACAGACAGGTCAAAGCCATTTGGACTTCTAAGTTCGGCATACTCCCCTCTGCGGTCCTAATACAGTGCTGCAACGGATATACGAATGGCCTCCGGTATTCTTCGCCTTGTCCATTTTCAGAGTTTTTAGCACCACCACTGTGTCTGCTACCGAGCAGTTACCGGTAATCCGTTGCAGTGCATATGATGAGCCTATGCATTCTCGGAGCTAACGTTAGGGGTGATTTATTTGTATGCTACCCTCACCCTCTCCCATTAAACTTTTAAAATCTGGGGCGAAGAGTTACTTTTTACAAGAGCATCTGCACCGGCTCCCATTCGATACCCAAGTACAGTACTCTAAAAGCGTGAAAGGATGGGATACACGTAAAGGTACTTCGTATGCAAGAGAGAAATACCTCTTTTTGTATGCCCCTTGCGTCCAAGTGCGTAATAGCACGATCATAGCAGTTAACTCAGTCTTTTTGAATGTGCCATTAGTCGAGGCAATAAACCACATTGGAATGGATGTGCCTTATCAATATGTACATTTGTAGTCTGATAGAATGAGGCTGCTGAGCCACAATTTACATAGGGACAATACAGCGAGATAAGTTCGCAGTTAGATAATCTCCACCAATGAGTAGTGATAGACACCAGCCACACCGTTATTTGCTCAGCCGCCAGCGAACCCCGAAGCCTTTACGTTAACGTAACTTGAATCGTAATCAACTGCGACTGATATCTCGATTGCCGACGCGTCGACGCAAATTCAACTCTCGCATACGGATATCTTCCTGCATCGGAAATCTCATACGTACTGAATCCTTCAATCTTTGTCTTCTCTCCGTCAACTATTCATTTGTTGTTGGGAAGAGTCTTCAGCGCAGAAGCTTGTATAGCTTCCATAGAATAAGCACTCATCACTCCCTGAGGCCTAGGTACAACATCTCTTGCTACATCTGCCCAATATTCACCCCCTCAACCGCAACCCCTTATCTATCCAGTCGACCGCAGGGTACGAGCGAATATGAATCCACAACCCCAAGGTCAACCGGGCCAACCGGGCCAACCTGGCCAAGCCTCCCAGAGCATGCAGATGCGACTGCTGAAACCGGAACAGCTTCGAAGCCTGCCGGTACTTACGCCGGAGGAGATTAACAAATACGAGGATGGGCTCCGCTCCCTCTGGGAGACGGTGAAAAACAACCCGCCCGACTCGCAAGCCCATATCAACGCCAAGAGCAAGATCGTCGAGTTCTCACGCATGGTCTATAAGAAGATAACGAGTCTGCAGATGCGCCAGCAGCAGCAGCAACAACAGGGAGCGGCAAGGCCCCAGCCTGGTGGTACACAGACAGCTCCCGTTCCACAAGCGGGGCAAAGCGGTCAGCAGGCTCAGAGTTCTCTTAACGCCGCCCAAAATTCTGCTCCGGTTGGGCAGAATAGGCCACAGGGTCCGGCAACCGGTACTGCGCCGTCGAACCTCCCCGGCGCGGCTCCGAGTGTCCCCTCGGGAAATGTCCAGAAGCCTCAGCAGACACAGATCCCCAAGGCCATTATGGATCATATCAACCAGCTGCCATGGAATAATCTGCATATTCCTCCGAACTTAGGACAAGAGCAGGCGGCGAAGTACGTCTCGACCTTCAAGCAGAAATACATGCAGAGTCTTATGACGATGGAGCAGGCCAGGACCCGCATCCATAGGGTGGAAAAGCATGTCAAAGAGAGGGAAGAGAAGGGACAGCCATTTCCACCGGAGGACTTGAGAAGGATCCTTGAGCAGAAGGAGCATGACACCAGACTCCACACCGATGCCAACAAAGTCATCACCAGCATCCGTGCCCAGCTCGGCCAAGGAGCCAATGCTGGACGGAACGGACAGGGACCGAGCAATGCCCAGCCGCCCCGCTCGCAGCCGGGCTCGATGGCGCCCCAGAATGCTGCGGCGGCGGCTTCGACCAATTCCATGCAGGCCATGACGGCCTCGGTGAATGCGGCCATGGATGCGGCGAAGAATCAGCAAATTGCCGCCGCCAATCGTGCCCAAGGCCCTGCGGCGCAACCCCAACTTCCCCAGACTCCGGCGGCGCCTGCTACCCCATCCACGACGGCTGCCCAGCAACAGTCGCATCCCGCAACTGCCCCGCAACCACAAGTCAAAATTGAACCTGGTACCCAGCAGCAACAGCACCCGCCTCCGGTCAACACAGCGCTGGCTACAGCTTCGACGGCACATATGCCATCAGCGGGAACACCTACCCCCGCCTCGGCTCGCGTCCAGACGCCCCAATCAGCAACTCAACCCCAACCACAACCACAGCAGCAAGCAGTTCCCGGTGGACCAGTTCGGCCACTAACCCATGCCGCTGCCGTGAACCGCGCCAATTCTTCTACCAACATAGGCGTGCAGCCGGGAGCATCTCACAGCGGCATCACTCCAACTCCTGGCTCCGCTGGTTTGATGGGTAGCAACCCGCAGCCTAGCCATCCACATGCGCATCCCCAACCAAATCCGACAGTGAATCCCAAGATGCCCATTCCGAAGACTTTGCCCCCGCAGGCCACGGCGAACCCTGTGCCTGTCAGCACTGGCGGCGGTGTGGCTAATGGTAGGCCGACGATGGGTGGTGGAACCGGTATTGCTGGAGGTGTTCAAGGCCAGGCGGTGATACAGAAAAACGCAAATACATATAACTTCGATGCGGACGGCGAACATGTCCTGTCTAAAAAGAAGCTGGACGAACTGACGCGTCAGGTCGTTGGAGGACAGCCTGGCGTCGACGGAAACTATATGACCCCCGATGTCGAAGAGGTAGGCATATTGATGATTTCCCCCTAGCGCTCCCCGAAGCCCATTAACATTCACACGCGCATTCGCATTCGCATTCGCATTCGCCTCACCACGCTTTCACCGTCCTCTCACCCATTGTGCTTGGCGCGAGACGGAACTGTATTAACATGATCATCTACAGGCTGCACTCAACGCGGCCGACGCGTTCGTCGACAGCGTCACTAATACCGCTTGCAAGTTGGCCGTGGCGCGCGGCAGCAAGGTACTCGAGATCCGCGATATCCAGATGGCGCTGGAGCGCGGCTACAACATTCGCATCCCGGGATACACGTCGGACGAGCTGCGCACCGTGCGCAAGGTCCAACCACACGCCAACTGGATCTCCAAGATGAGCGCCATACAGGCTGCCAAGGTCACCTCTGCCGGCAAGGACGACAAGTAGGACTTGTCGCGACCTGCAGCTAGAGGAGGAGGTGGAGGAAGGCGTGGCAGAGCGGCCTCGGGCTCGGGCGCTCCCCCTACTGCTTCGGCTACGGCTACGGCTACGGCTAATAATGCTACTAAGAGGAGGCGCACTTCGAGCGGTGCCAGTGCGAGGAAGAGACCGGCTTTTGCGGCGGTCGATGGTCATCGTCCGGCTGTTGCAAGTGGTTCTGGTCCCGGTCCCAGCTTCGGGGGTCGCGCTTCCACGGTCCCCGGCCTCGGAGCCGGCACTACTACTTTTGGTGCTCCTTATGGTCCCGTTGCGACTTCCGGAAATAGATCAGCTGTCGGTGCGGGAGCTGGCGATCCGCACAAGCGTACCCAGGTTCCGGAAGACGCTAAGCGATGAGTGAGCAAGTAGTTTCCACCGTCCTAGGTTCAGAAGAGGAACCTATGTGCCTCATGGATGGTGTTTCATGGTTCCGGCGTTATCCGTCAAACCGTTTCTCGAGTTTAATGATTCTACGATTTTGCGTTACGTTACAGTAGGGAGACTTTTTTCGTGGTACTCGGTATGGTCTGGCGTTCACAAGGCAAGGGACTCGGTCTAACCAGAAGATACCACACAGTGCAGACTCTAGACTCTCTCGCAGATATGGGAGATTCACGCCGATCAGAATAGCTAAAATGTTTACCTTTTAAACCCATAGGTATTCGTTGGAAAAAACGTCATGTCTTGTCACGTGCTATCCGCCCTACCGCATGCCTGCTAGCCTGCTCCGATCCGGCATCCACGGGAGCCCTCGGGCGTGGGCATGTGGTCCCGCGGCTGTAGTGAGTGAGACGGCAGTCTAGATGATATTTACTTCCTGCTTGTGGTACGTAAATTATGCACTTGATTCGGAGCCACACGCATCACGATATCATATAAAACTGAGGAGCGGGGTATAGTTTTCGTCTCCGGTTCTCTGAACGCAATATTGGAGTAGCAGAGAGCTGTGATATACATTAGTGTGCATGTAGCTAGCCAATACATTGAAGTTCGCCAAATGGGAGGCGACGAAGAGGAGGGCATGTCCCGCGACATCACCGGCTTACGTACAGGCAGGCACCAATTCACAAACGTCACAGGGTCCCCACATGATTTAGGGACCCGTTATAGCTAGTGTACCGGCCTACCTGCATTTAGCAGCGAAACTCGGTGGAGAAGGGATGTACCGTATGGCCCAAGCTTCGTACACCCGAACTTGGCACCTATCCCCTTTCGGGAGACGCCTGCGAAGCTTCCACATGCAACCCTTCAAGTCTCTTTTTCTCAAGTGTTTGGGCTCAACTGGCGTGGAATTACAGTACAATACAATACATAGTAGACGTTAGGGACCTGAACTGCCTGACCAGCCAACTACATACCAACTACATACCAACTGTAGCGCTAGAGGAGCTGCCACAACAAAGTCGTCACCTGCCTATCAGACGGGACAGACCCAGGGCTTATTAGGTTCAGGCTCTTTTTTTGCCTGGCCTTGCTTGCATCACTCTGATCCGGCAACTGGCACAACAAACGACCATCGAACCGTCCGTCATCAACTTTCCTACTACTACTTACTGTATCTATCCTGTCTCCCACTCCTACTGCAGCTGTCTCTCTCGTCTCCCAACTCTCATAATCAATACATCCCGCGCCATCAAAAATTTAAGTCAACGACGGGCTCTCCTTCGTGTGTGTGATTTCAAGCAGCATACCATATTTCTTTCCCGTTTCCTCTTTGTTTCATTTACTGGAGAGTTGCATTACAAATAAGGCGCCTATTACCTAACCTTAGATCCTGCAGGGTGTTGAAGAGGAAGCGCGATTCGGGAGACTGGCTCGTCGGTAGTATCATCGTCGACTTCCATCCTAGTCAAGAGAAGCAAACCCCCCCACCGAGATTTGGTACATCGAGGATATCCGTCATCGTCGCCATTCATCCTCCCTCCCCCTGGCTATTTTAGCAATCTTTCTTAACCATTCCACATAACCGATATGCCCGGCAAGACGCCCAATTCCAACGGCAAGGAGCCGGTTGAGCACGCCCCCAGAAACAACCAAGATGTCGACATGACCGACGAGAAGTCATCCATGAAGAAGAAGGGTGGCAAGGAAGGCGAGGACGTCAATGTCGTGGTTCCTCTTCTGAAAAACACGAGACAGTCGTCCGCGCCGCCGCCGCCCGATGCCGAAGGAGATGTCACTATGGGCGATTCGGAAAAGGCCGAGGACATGGAGGTTCAGGTCGACCCCGTCACGCAAGCCATCACAGGTACGTCGCCCAACCGTGTCACCATCTTTCATTCACGTGCACCTGGACTAACCTTCTCATCCCCGCAATAGATATCAAGAGCAACTTCGCTCTGCTGGACCGCGCCGTAGCCCTATTCGATGCTAGATTCTCTTTAAGGGCTCTACGCTCCATCTCATCTCTGCGCAAGCGCCTCACTCCAGATATCCTCGCCCAGGTCGTCGCCGAGACCTTCCCCGCGTCAGCCGCATCAGCCGGCGTTGCCAAGAACCTACTCGCTGCCGTCGGGAAGCAGGATGTTCCTCTGGGCCGTCAGTCCGGCTCCGAGATGGAAGTCGACAGCGACGCTAAGTCTTCCGCGAAGAACGGCAAGAAGGAGGCCAAGGACGTCATTCCGGAGATTGACATCTTCCTGAGCATCCTTGTCCAGGTTTACCTGTTCGATTCAAAGCAGTTCCGGCAGGGGTCCGAATTCTCCAAACAAGTCTGCGATCGCATTCACTCCCTCAACCGCCGGACCCTAGATTCCCTCTCGGCCAAGGTGTACTTCTACTACTCCTTGTTCTGCGAGCAGCTTCAGCCCTTACCTCCGTCTCCCCAGTCCCCCGTCGTCGCCATCCGACCTACTCTGCTTGCAGCGTTGAGGACGGCCGTTCTGCGGAAGGATATTGACACGCAGGCCTCGGTTATCGTTCTTCTCCTCCGGAACTACCTTCTAACCTCACACATCTCGCAAGCCGACCTTCTCGTGTCTCACACCCAGTTCCCCGAGAATGCCGCCAACAACCAAGTCGCGCGCTTCTTATACTACCTCGGGCGAATCCGCGCCATCCAGCTGCGCTACACCGAAGCCCACGAGCACCTCACAGCCGCCACGCGTAAGGCGCCGGCGAGCTCTTGCGCGCTAGGGTTCTCGCAGACGGCTACGAAGCTTCTGCTTGTTGTCGAGCTGCTGATGGGTGACATCCCCGAGCGGGCCACCTTCCGCGCCACGAACATGGAGCAAGCCCTGCATCCGTACTTCCTGCTCGTTCAGGCCGTCCGTGTGGGTAACCTGGAGGACTTCGAGACTACGATCGCCGACCACGCCGATACTTTCCGCCGCGACGGGACGTACACGCTCATTCTCCGCCTCCGCCAGAACGTCATCAAGACGGGCATTCGGATGATGAGTTTGAGCTACAGCCGGATTTCCCTGCGCGACATCTGTATTCGTCTGCACCTGGGAAGCGAGGAGAGTGCCGAGTACATTGTTGCAAAGGCCATCCGCGACGGAGTCATCGAGGCGACGCTGGACAGGGAACATGGTTTTATGAAGAGCAAGGAGGTTGGTGACGTCTACGCCACCCGGGAGCCCGGAGAGGCGTTCCATGAGCGTATCAGAGCCTGCCTTTCCCTGCATGATGAGAGTGTAAAGGTGAGTTGTCCGACTATATCGATTACCTAGCTGCCATATGTTTCGAATTACTAACGTGGTATGTCACGGCAGGCGATGCGTTTCCCCATGAACCAACATCGCCTCGAGCTCAAGAATGCGCAGGAGGCACGTGAGCGGGAGCGGGAGATGGCCAAGGAGATACAAGAAGGCGACCTGGACGAGGACGACCTGGGCGGTGACTTCGAGGGCATGTAAACTATGGGAATACCTACCCGTGTATTTGTTTATCCTGAAATGGGAGGAGGTTCTCTCCTCGGGGGGGAATTACCTCTTATTCTTTTCCCGCGTTTGCCGCCGGTCTGGCCGTTAATGATGCGCTCTGTCCGTCCACGCTACAACGAGGTTGTCGGCGGCGGAGAGCTTCGGGCGAGGATGCATCGATGAGAATATGCTGGCGCTGGAGGCAGACGAGCAGGCAGCTGACCTAAGTTAGGCTAATGGGCGTCGAGAAAACTGCTGCGTGTTTGCACTTCTACACTACTGCTTTTGTTACTGCTACTGCTGCTGCCCATCGCTGGAATGATTGACTGGGATGGACCTACCTACCACCTTGTAAAATGGACCTAGTGTGACGGCAAAGACTTAAGCTGCTTTGTCGTTTTGGAGCTGCGCACTGGAAGGATACCGTCAAGGTAATACTCGGATGTGGAGGAGTATAGATGTTGCTAGTTTACCCCCTCCGTGTTCTGCTTTGACTGAGCACTTATTTGATTCATTACATGCGGCCATGGATAGGTCATAAGGTACTGTTTATTTTATTCTATATATGAAGCTAATAACTTGTAACATGCAGCAGATGAATGGAATCGGGAAGTGCCCCTTTTTGTGAGGAAGTGCCTTAAAGGGTGTCACGTGTTTCCGGATGCTGAAAGTGCCCAACGCTAATTAATTAATTAATTAATCAATTAATTGGCCTTTTAATGTCAGAGCTTATTACGTAATTGTCGCAACCCTTCATTTCGAGCTTCACGACTGATATTCCGACGAGACTGTTGATGTGATCGGCATCTTTCCTTGTTACTGGGACTTCCAAGAGAATGATTCAAGCTTTTTGATTCCAACATGCCACCACAGAAACGAAAGAGACCACAGGACGACCTCGCCGACTCCACGGCGCAACCGGCACAACCCCAACCACAGGCACCGACCCGACGTGTGACTCGACGGAATCCACAAGGACTCCTCGACGATGAGAAGCACCAGCTCAGGAGCGGCCGTGTACGCGCCGGTGCTCTCGGCAAATCCATAGTCGTAGAACCAGCACCAGAATCCGCCCGAAGCAGGAAAACCGACGCGCCGAAGACGAGCCCGGATCCCTCCGCCGTGCTACCCACGAAGCAGACGAGGAAGACGAGACATGCTACGGCACCTACGGGGCCTTGCAAAGAGAATACAAAGGCCTCTTCAAAACCACAGACGACCAGTACGGTTACATCACCACCGAAACCGCTTACAAGCCATGATGATCCGTTACATTCCGCGATACAAGCGCCATCTCCACACCCGCACTCACGAACACAATCCCGTGCTGCACTACCGAAGCCATGTCCCCAACAGCGCCCCCTCAACAACCGAATACCTTCGTCCTCGGCAGCGGCGGTAGCGGCCACGGCCGCAGCTCTCGCGACGCCCAAGCGCGCCGCCCTCGCCGAGAAGCCGCTGAAGCAGCAGCAGCCGCCGCCAACGCCGCGCTCCGACCGCAACATCGACAAGGTCGTGCTGGGCGACATCTGCTTCAAGGCCTGGTACCCCTCGTTCTACGGGAAGGAGGTGCTGGGCGACGTGTCGGGCAACGCCGGGGGCGGCAAGGACATGGGCGCCAGGATGGTGGGCGGCGGCGGAAAGCGGGACCCGCCCGTGCTGGACCGCCTGTACGTGTGTCCCTGCTGCTTCAAGTATTCCAAGGAGCTCGTGGCCTGGTGGGAGCACGTCCGGTGTTGCGAGCGGAAGGGCGTGGTGCCCGGCAGGAAGGTGTACACGCACCCTAAGGGTAAGGGTGTCAGGAAGACGACGGCGTCTACGGCTGGTTCCGCGGCCGGCACCAAGGGGAAGGGCAAGAAGAGGAGCGATGTCGCGGCGCCCACTGTCGAAGAGAACGCGGAGGAGGAAGGGGAGTGGAGCGTCTGGGAAGTCGATGGCGAGAGCGAACGCGTAAGTCCGACCTTTGATCGACGTGACGTGACCGCGTGACTGACGGAGCGCAGCTATTTTGCCAGAATCTCTCCCTCTTCGCGAAGCTGTTCCTCGACAACAAATCCGTCTTCTTCGACGTGTCGGGCTTCAACTACTTCCTGCTAGTCTACACGCCGCACGACACTTCGTCCCCGCCGGCGCCGCCAGAAACTGCCGCACAGCAGACATCCTCCTCCGTCACCTCCAACCCGGACCAGGATCCGCAGCCGCCGTCGCCCCCAACACCGCCGACTGCCACTAACCCGTCGTCGTCGTCGTCGTCGCGCCCGCCGCGCCCGCACATCGTGGGCTTCTTCTCCAAGGAGAAGATGTCGTGGGACAACAACACCCTGGCGTGCATCCTCGTGTTCCCGCCCTGGCAGCGCAAGGGCCTCGGCTCGGTGCTCATGGGCGTCTCGTACGAGATCTCGCGCCGCGAGGGCGTCCTCGGCGGGCCCGAGAAGCCCATCTCCGAGCTCGGCCGCCGCGGGTACCGGCGCTTCTGGGCCGGCGAGATCGCGCGCTGGCTGCTGGGCCTCGAGGTGGGGGGTCCCTCCGCCTCGCCTCCCCCGTCCTCTTCCGTCGCTACCGTACCCTCCTCGACCGCGTCGTCCTTGGGGTCGTCGTCGGGGGCGGCGGGGGGCGGCGGGGAAGGAGGGGAAGGAGGAGAAGCAGGAGGGGGCGAGAAGGGAAGGCGGAAAGCGGAGGACAAGGCGCGCGAGACGCAGCCCCTCGTCGTCGACGTGCAGGCGTGCAGCAGGGCCACCTGGATCGCGCCCGAGGACTGCCTCCTCGTGCTGCGCGAGATGGGCGTCGTGGAGGAGGCGTCGCCGGAACCCCCGGGGCCGAACGACGCCGTCGCCCCGGCATCGGCGACGCCAGCAGCCGGCTCCGCCTCCGCGGAGGCGGAAGATGCGGCGGCGGCGAAGGCCAGCGGGGGGCCCGCCGTCGTCTCCGTCTCCCCTCCCAGGGTCCGGATCGACAAGGCCGCCGTCCGGCGCTGGGTCGAGGCCAACGGCATCGGGCTCGAGAGGACGTGCGACCCCGACGGCTTCCTGGAAGGGTACGCTGTCAAGGAGGCGCAGGTGCCGGACGATGAGGCGGGGGAGTAGGGGATATTGTTTTTTAGGAAGGGTAAGGGAGTTGGATGCCTTACTATGGTGGTGTTGTGGTTGATTGCCGTGGCGCCCTTTACATGCTGGAGCGTCCGATTATACCCTTAGAGTTCAATGGTGCAAAGATTCCACTGTGATGGCGTGGTGACTTGGCTGAACCGCCAGCGATGGCCCATATGCCACATCAAATATATACAGGATGCCGCAATATATTTTTACAGGAAGTCATAACCCTACCCTATTGGCGTGCCGGTAAGGACCGGGTAGGGATCCGCCTGGTCTAGGAGTCGGCGGCGTACGCAGCTACAAAGGGCAGGAGAGGTATAGACAGGTGAGGAGGCATGGAAATGATTACATCGCTTTCGAGATACCGATGGTCTAGTAACTTATACGATCACGCTTCTAAGGAGGTCGAGCAGCGAGCCGAAATCCAATGCGAGGCATTAATTCGCAGCGACTTGGTCTTCGCTGTGGCGGTTATCATATGGCCAGACTATGTATGTGTATTCTGCTTTCCGACAACCTAACAGGGGATGAACTCCCGACTCAACCAATTTCTGTGCCTTTTGCATACAAAGTTAGGACTATTTAGTCCCGGACAGGTGGTTCAACCTCGTTACTAAAGTTTTATCTGCTTCGATATGGATGATATTTTTTAAAGAGCAGCGAAAACCCTGTTGATATAGTTAGGGCATATATAAGTATTTACGCGTTCAGTACGCCTCCAGCCCTTTTTCCCGCAAGTGGTTTGGTGAAGCAAGATCTGCGTTTAACTTATGAACAACCATACCAGGCTATCATGCGCTGCGACCATTTGGTGGACTTAATTCTTTATCAATGCGGCCTAGGGCAAGTGCTATGCGAGGTATTCGGGGATCTGAAATGTTCGAGCACATGGTGTCAGCAGCACCACATCGCTTCTAATTGGTGCCTACAGAGAACAGAGGCTCGGACGCCGCCAATGCCAATTCCCACCCGCATATTCACCACCCAACCAGACGGCCATTAGATCCACAGCCCTGAGGTTTGGAGGCGTATTCTAACATCATGTCGTGGCTGATTTCTCCATGTCTGCATTACCTATTGATATGGTGGCAGTGCCGGCAGTATTGCATCAAAAACAGCCTGGTCCCTCGGCCGCAGGCGGTGTGATATCGTCCAGTACGTACGTGAAGCTGAACAGAACCATGGAGGCTTGGCTGCAGATACGAACCCGTTCCGATGCAACATAAGGTCGGCTGGCTTTCACCCCCGAAATGCTTCGACCGATATTCATACCTCTCAAACTTGCTTTCTTGAGCATTCTTGAATGCAATCATGTTAATAGCCCGAGCATACGCTACCAGGTTGATGACTAGGAAAAATCTTCTACGAATGAGCGAGCGTCCCCGACCCGTTACGACTTTATCAAGCCCACCAAACCCGAACGCACGACGATGTCCGATCCCCAAGACTATTATGTAGGTTGGATTTGTGCCTTGAGCACCGAATACGTTGCCGCGCAGACCTTCCTTGATGAGCGGCACGAAGGACCTACTTTTGTATCACCTCACGACAATAATGATTATACACTTGGCAAGATTGGCAAACATAATGTTGTTATCGCGGTGATGCCCGACGGAGAGTATGGTACCGCGTCAGCAGCAAGCGTCGCCCGGGATATGCTGCACAGCTTCCACAATGTGCGGATCGGTTTGATGGTCGGTATTGGCGGCGGAGCCCCGAGCAAGAGGGGAGATGTGCGTTTGGGAGATGTCGTGGTCAGCGCTCCTCGTAACGGACAAGGCGGCGTCTTCCAGTACGACTTTGGGAAGACGATACAGGACCAAACATTTCAGACGACTGGATATTTGAACCAGCCGCCGGTAGTCCTTCGAACAGCCATCAGCGGTCTCAAAGCCCAATACGAAAGCGAAGGCCACCAAATAGAGATGACCATCAGCGACCTCCTCAGCAAGAAACCGAGGCTGCAGAAGAAGTATGGACGACCAGATCCGAACACCGACAGGCTTTACCAGAGCAACTTCGTCCATCGAGATCAAGAAGGAAAGTGTATAGCAGTCTGTGGGTCCGATCCGTCTGCACTGGTATCGCGGCCCAGCCGGACTGATGACGATGACAATCCAACCATCCATTACGGCCTGATTGCTTCAGCGAACCAGCTTATGAAGGATGCGACTGTCCGGGATAAACTCGCTTTAGAGAACAATGTCTTATGCTTCGAGATGGAAGCTGCCGGACTGATGAACCATTTTCCATGTTTGGTCATTCGCGGAATCTGTGATTATTCAGACTCCCACAAGAACAAAGAGTGGCAAGGATACGCAGCAATGACAGCGGCTGCATACGCAAAAGATCTATTACTTCGCATACCAAAAAACAAGGTTGAAGCTGAAAAGAAAATTAGCGAGCTTCTATCTGATAGTTAGTGTTCCCTATTTAGCATTATAGTTGGGCAATTTATTAACTAAGATTAAGTGCACGCTACTATCTCCGCAACCGCAGAAAACGTCACATATACAAAGTCAAGACTAGATAAAAGGGAAAACCTCGAGATACTGGACTGGCTCACGCCATTCGATTACGGCCTACAGCAGAGCGACCTTTTCAGTAAACGGCATGAGGGGACGGGAGAATGGTTTCTGCACTCCGAAGAATTCGAGGGATGGCAGGAGACCAAGAATAAGACTCTCTACTGTCCTGGGATCCCAGGAGCGGGCAAAACAAGCATCACATCCGCTGTGATTCACCATCTTAACCTCAACTTCCCGGCCGGCTCTAACGTGGGAATCGCTTACATCTACTTTAGTTTCTCCCGGCAGGAGGAACAGACGCTGGAGCACTTTCTAGCGAGTCTATTGAGGCAGTTGGTACAGGAACAACCTTCCCTTCCCGCTTATTTGACGGATCTTTACCACTGTCACAGAAATAAGAGAACTCGACCTACTCGCAATGAGCTCTCCACAGCGGTGCGGTCGGCGTTAGCTCCCTATAAACGAGCGTTCATTGTGGTCGATGCATTGGATGAATGTGCTACAATCCATGGACGCCGAAAGGAAATCCTGGCGGAAATATTCCAACTTCAAGTAGGATTCGGCGTCAACATCTACGCGACCTCGCGCATGGTGGATGACATTGGAAGCCAGTTCAAAGCCCAAGGCGCGATACACCTGCCTGTCTATGCAACAGACAGGGATATGCAGACATACTTGAATGGAATAATGCTTCTTCATGACGAAGATATTTTCGACACCAAGTTTCGAGGCATTGTTACCTCAAAGGTTATCGAAGTAACCGAAGGAATGTAAGAGGTTCAGAGATCGTTATTGTTTGGCCGTTACTGAGTCTACTAGGTTCCTACTCGCGGAATTACATATAAATGCTCTCATTGGCTTACCGACAAGAGGGGACATTAGACACGCTCTGGATGATCTTACCAAAGGGCCAGAGGGCTTGGATAAAACATACGAGCTTGTGATGGAAAGGGTCCAGAACCAAGGGCATGGGCATGGACAACTTGCAAAACGGTTACTGGCATGGATTGTGCATGCCAGAAGGCCCCTTTCCGCTGCGGAACTTCAACACGCCCTGGCAACCAAGGCAGATGCTGAGGCGTTCAACAAGGAGTTTCTACCATCCGTAAAACTCTTGCGGTCCATATGTGCAGGGCTAGTCACAGTTGACCAGGAGAGTACTACCGTCCGCTTGATCCACTACACAACACAGGAGTACTTTGACAAAACAAGGTGCCAATGGTTTCCGGATGCGCAATTGGACATTACGAGAACCTGCGTTACCTATCTCTCTTTCGACGACTTTGCAAGCGGCTATTCTAGAACAAACGAGGAGTATGAGCAGCGATGTGGGTTGTATCCTTTCTACAAGTACGCTGCTCAGAACTGGGGACATCACGCCGAAGATATTTCCGATTCTCCTGAGATTATATTGTTTCTCGCAAAGCAAAAACAAGTCGAAGCATCCAGCCAAGCACTCATTGTTAGCTATAGATATCGACCTTCTGGTTACAACCAAGAATTCACAATGAAAATAACTGGTCTACATTTAGCCTCATACTTCGGTCTCGAGAAGTTAGTCAGGGATATAGCACATATATATAATTTAGATTCAAGAGATAGCTACGACCGGACGTCGCTGTCGTGGGCCGCTAGGAACGGTCATGAAGCCGTCGTTAAGCTTCTGCTGGAGACCAAGGAGGTTGAGGCCGATTCGAAAGATATTGATGGCGGGACGCCGCTATGGTGGGCGGCCATGAATGGTCATGAAGCCGTTGTTAAGCTGCTGCTGGAAACCAGGGAAGTCAAGGCCGATTCGAAAGATAAATATGGCCAGACGCCGCTATCATGCGCGGCCGATTTCGGTCGTGAAGCTGTCGTTAAGCTGCTGCTACAAACCAAAGAGGTCGAAGCCGATTCGAAGGATAATAGTGGCCAGACGCCGTTATCGTGGGCCGCACGGAACGGTTCTGAAGCCGTCAGCAAGCTGCTACTGGAAACCAAAGGGGTCGAAGCCGATTCGAAAGATCACTGTGGCCGGACGCCGCTATGGTGGGCTATACGGAGAGGTTCTAAAGCCCTCGTTAAGCTGCTACTGGAAACCAAGGGGGTTGGGGCCGATTCGAAAGATCAATATGGCCGGACGCCGCTATCGTGGGCCGCTAAAAACGGTCATGGAGACGTCGTTAAGCTGCTGCTAGAGACTAAAAAGGTCGAGGCCGATTCGAAAGATAATAATGGCCAAACGCCGCTATCGTGGGCCGCATGGGACGGTTTTGAAGCCGTCGTTAAGCTGCTACTGGAAACCAAAAAAGTCGAGGCCGATTCGAAGGATAATTATGGCCGGACGCCGCTATCGTGGGCCGCCGAAAAGGGTTCTGAAGTAGTTGTTAAGCTGCTGCTAGAGATTAAGGGAGTCGAGG
>QJNY01000710.1:0-33179 GCA_004155945.1 Monosporascus sp. mg162
TTTAAGGTTTATTTTTAAGGTTTACCGTTAAGGTTTATCCTTAAGGTTTACCGCGCAAAGCTTAACCTCTCCTGAGTCATATTGACCCTGCCGAACCGTGGAGCCAGCGGGCATAAGGTTCACCAGGGTCGAAGCTTATCGGCAACTACGCATTCGGCTTCAAAGTGAGGCTCTATGGGACTGAGGTATCAATCTATCCTAACCGTGAAAACCATTGATCAGTCATCGTGTTCGAAGGTACTGGGTATAGTATCTATCGTGCAAATTACATCGTGTAATGATTTTCTGTGTATTTGGCTCAGCCTGGAAAATAAGGCTTGAACCCATTCGACCTTGCATTTATCGTTATTAATTTTATACTTAAATTTTTTTTTTATACATTTAAATTCGTTTTTGTTATTTTTGGAACGCTTAGTTATTATAACGTTAGTAAGTACCGTCGGCTAATCAGAATCGTCGATCTTTAAAGCTTTAATTTCCTTTAAATATCGGGTACTTTTACTTTCGACAGGGTCATTTTATAACCATTTACGTAACGGTACTTTTTTATAAAATGGCTTTCCGTTATAATCGACGAAATGGGTTATATTAATTTCGGTTACGCAGTTTTCATTAATACTGGGTTCCTATCGATTCGGCTTCAAGATTATAATATGCTTTTAAAGTTCAACTAAATTATTAATATCTTGGCTAAAGCTAGTTAATTAACTATTTTCGCTTCGAAAAATGTCGTTTCGCCAATCAAAATACCGTATTTTTTCCTTAAATCGGGTAAGGAAAACTGGCGAACTATGGATCTATTTTAAGATTCTTTTCCAAATTAGATTTAACTACTTAATTGCTTGGCTTTTAAAAACCTAAAGGAACTGAATTATATCTAACGCTACTTTATTTTCCGCGGATTTAAGGAAAATAATATATCTATCGTCGGCGAGTAACACCAATCCTGTAATTTCCATATTAAAGAATAAACGGCATTTTTGTACAATATATCCTAACTTTAAGCAAAACTAACAGGTACCTTAATTAAAGTTACCAAAATGTTTACTTTAATCTTCATAACCTTTACGATAACCTCCTTAATTTTGGTATCCACCTCGTTTACGGTAAGGGCTTAATCGCGTATAATTATCCGGCTGGAAACTAACTGCATTAATCGACGGGTCAGCATTATAGTTATATATCCAAGGTACCTCCTATCCTGACGGAACGTAGTACTATAATATCCGGGTTGCCTTTCGATTACGTATTTCTTTTTTAAAAGCCTTTAAGTTTTGAATTTATCGGGCCTGTACGATCTTTAAATCCTATAGCGCATTCGTAATTTTGAATACCTAATTAATACGGTTAAATGGTTTTAGTCGCAATTAAAGGTTTTCTAATCGTTATTATTTAAACTATTAAGTCGGGTTAAACCGCTTCTTTTTTTTAATCAATATCGAAACGGATACTTCCTTACTATCGCCTACGTCCTTTATATTTAAGGAATCCTGCCTTATTCAAGGCCTAGTTTTTGATCAATATCGAAGTATTATCGTAATTAGTTACGTATAGGTTTTCCAGCTTTAAGAACGAATTGTTAAGAATCTTTTTAAGATAGCTAGCAAATAACCCTTTTAATAACCTTTTAATATATTCGTTTTTAGTAACTATTTTTCCTTTTTGCTTAGCTTTTTCCAGGATGTCTTTTACCTTAATAACATATTTTAAATAATACTTATAAACATAATTAAGAATACCGCGCTAAATTTACTTCGTTAGAGTTTTTAATCGATCTTTAACGGTCCGAATCTGCTTTAAGTTTTGCAGCTTAAAGGTTTTCAGGATACGTTTAAACGCTTCGTCCTATTAGGTTACATTATCAAGTACAACTTTAACCCGGTTTTTTATAAAAAGGTTATTAATTTAATAAGGTAATTCGGCGATTATTTTAAACTTTTTAAGCTTATACTTCGTAAATAATTTATTAATTCCTTTAAGCTAATCGGTAATTACAGTTTTTAAAAAGCGAAAGTTCGAAAAAACCGATAAATCCGGAAAAACTATAAAAAACGAAAGCTTATTTATATGATCAGCAAGGAAATCGTAATTTTAATTAATAAGTCCAAAAAATAAAACGTCCGGTATAAGTACTTTTAGTTTTATGGATAACTTTAAATTTTAGATTAATATAATATCTCGTCCTTGCGGTAAGTTAATAATTATTTTTAGGTTTACTTAAATAATCGTATTATTAATTAGCTTTAAAGATGTAATCGAACTGTTAATACTTTAAAGTTCAATTTCGGTAAGCTTATTGTCGTAAAAGTTTTCTGTTAATCGGTATTAAATAACCGTACTTAAAGCAAGATTTTAACTTTTCGTAAGGCTAAGAAAGTTCGATACTAGCAATAATCCGTATTGCGAATAAACCCAAGTAGCAATTTTAAAAAACCTTAATAAACCTTTAAAAAACCTGCTAAAACTTATTTCAAATTAATTAATATTATTAATCCTTAAATTACTTAAGTTTTAAAATACTGTTTTAAACGAAATATTTTTAAGCATAAGGTAAATAACTATCCGTAATAATTGTTTTAAGTATACTTTTTTTTTCTTTCGGACTTAAAAAGTAAACGGCTTTTTTCTTTTACTATTCGTTTAAATAGCTTTATTCTAATTATCGTTACGACGCTAGTTATTTAATTACATCTTTTCCAACTTGCTAATTAATATTTCCATTATTAATTTAAACGTTATAATACTTAAGTTTAACAGAAAAAGTAAATCCTGAATAATACCGCTTAATAATAAACAGATTAAATATTATCTAATTAACATAAAAAAAGTTTAAAATATATTTTATAACGTTTTTTTCTTAATTTCTATATTATATTAAGGGACGTTATTCCTTTTTCGATCCTTTCTTTTTGTATGTAAAATAAATAACTTCATAACCTTATTTCTTTTTCTGCTCGTATTCGTTATTTTATCCATATTGTTAATCTTATCGTCGTTGTACTTATTTTAATTAGTCTAAATCCTAATAACCACGTCGCCAGCGAGGTAATCTTAATCTTTTTAACCTTTATTAATTAAATTTTATATTTTATTTTACTACGTAATCTTTTTATTAATACGTATGATATCCTGAATTACGTAATCGGTCAAAAACTTAGATAATTAATCCATGCTTTAAAACCGGTCGCTTATGCGCGTTCGTACTTTTTTACCGTCGTCCGAATAAAGTTGTTTTCGTAATAAGGCCTTAATTTAACAGCTTTTTCTTATTAATCGTGCAAAACGTCGCGTCCTTATCATAATCGCGGTCGTCAATTGCATGCCGTTCAAGTTATCGTATCCGTAGCCATTGTCGTAGTCGTATTCGAGTCCAAATACATCTGGTTAAAATTTCGTCCCTTCCGTTTTTCCAACTTGTTAATCGAAGATTAAGGTCCGTCGGCAGCTAATAAAAGCTAGTATCCTCTTTTTGGCAGCTACTTAAATTAGGATAAAGGAACTTAATTTCGATCAGAGAATTTTCGTAAGCGGTATTACGATAAAATAACCGAGTGCAGCAGTAATAAAGGCAAACAAAAACACTGTATTTAAGTCCGTGTTAAACCAGACTAGAGATAAGTATATAAGTAGACGATAAGCGATGATGAACAGATCTCGGAGTTGCGCCCGGCGAAAGAGCTCCTAGAAATACACATGTGGAGCTGACTAACTAATCATCCAAGCTATGCCCCCTGGCTCGGCACCCTGCACCATTTCAATAATGTTTAATTTGAATAAGTATTCTGACGATTATTATACGGGCAGGCGGATTATCCAGTCCTAAGTTTTTCTACGCTTTTCGGTATAGCAGGAGTAGTAATTAGATACGATTTTCGGTAGTATAAGTATGGAATATTAACATCAGACACTTTAATCGGACGTATAATATACTAATTTAACATTTTACTAAACCTTTATTTATCGGGGTTTTGGTTTGGGCGATAAATTATACATATTTCGGGTTACCGGTATTAATCGCTTTTTGGGCTTTACTAAAGATTCGTTTAGATTTGCCATGTAAAATTATTCGCCCAACTTTTGGAATTACGGCTAAAATTTTTAAAGGTACGTTTCAGCTGATTATTTAGATAAAAGCAGTAACATTTTCGGAACGTAAGTAGGTTTTATTTTAAACGATTATAAAAGTTTACTACAAATATCCAGCTATTTCGTTACTTTAATATTTTATTAACTAGTATGGTAACGGGTTAATATTTCTTAATAAACGCTAACCGTTTTTGTACTTTAAGTATATAAGGATAAGCCGATTAAAACGAATTTAAGGCGCAACTTTTCTTACAGGATTAAAGATAGAACTATTACTATATATCTTTTTAAGCAATTGTATTATGTTATCCTTTTCTTATAACGTCTCGGATAAGCAAACGGGACAGACAAGCGAGCGGGACACTTTTCTTGGCACTTTGCAACTACCTATCTTCGATTATCTATTATTCAACAATAACGTTATGGAACGCCTTACAAAAGCAACGAGAATGAACTTGGCTATTCAGGCAAAAAAAAGAGACCAGAAACTTAGTTATAGAAGGCTTAGTTCTATCTATGAGGTCCCAGCCTTTATCTTAGAAGCGCGATTTAACGGCAGATGCGCCCGAACCAACACCACCCCCAATTTGCGAAAATTGACGGCGACCGAAGAAAAATCGATTGTCGACCGAATCCTTAACCTCGATACGCGAGCGTTTCCTGTCCGGCTTTAGCATGTTGAAGATATGGCTAATATACTGCATACTTAACGCGTTGCAGGACGCGTTGGAGTTAAATGGGCGTCGAACTTTGTTAGACGGCAACAAAATCTTTAGACGCGTTTAAATCGGAAAATCGATTATTAATAGATCTTCTCCGAAAATCCAGAAACATTCCGCCAGTAGTTCGAACTTGTTCGGGTTATAATCGCGAAGTATAGTATCGCAGAAGAGGATATTTACAACTTCGACGAAACTGGATTCTTGATGGGGCTTTTTATAACAACGGGCATAGGAATTACCAGTACCGAAAGACGTAGAAAACTTAAATAAGCGCAATAAAGGAATAAAAAATAAGTTACAGTTATCCAGGTTGTTAATTTCCAAGGTTGGGCTATACCGCTATTTGTTATCATGGCGGGGAAAAATTATTTTAGGTCCTGATACCGCGATAACCCAATGCCAGCAGCCGATTATAAAATTGCGTTAAGTTATAATAACTGGACAATAAATAAATTGGGTTTCGAATAGATCCAGCATTTTAATAAGCATATTCGAACGCGGGATAATTTCTGATCTAAACAAAAGCGCTCTTTTAACTTCGCAATCCGATTCGACATCATAAAACAAAAGTTATATCATGCGAAAAAATTAAAAGGAAAAGGATACACTTACCTATTTTATCTGAAAAACAAAAATCCTAAAAAAAGAAAAATAATGTTACGTCTAATTAATATAAAGAAAAGATATGCCAAAAAGATTATCGAAATAACTTCAAAATTCTTAGATGTAACGGCTAAATTTCGGTTAAAAACCTTAAGTACCTAATTATGCTAAAATTTGATGGATGTAAAACATATCCATCTACAACCACAATAAGAGGATATGCTTGGATTTGTTAAATATAAAACACATTTAAATATATCCACCATAACTACAGAATCGGAAAGATATACATAAACCAATAATTTCTTATATAAATAGCATCCAGATAAATTCGCTTTTTAGCTATGAATTTAAGGCTTCAATCAAAGATAACGTTCTGCGATTAAGAGAAAAATCCGCCAATCACTTTAACGAACAAATTACTGAAAAATTCTTCGCTCTATTGTTACCTGCAAATCAAGAACCCTTTTCGGATACTGCTCATACTTCCAGGTGGTCGTATGACAGGTTCGTTACAGTATGACGCTTAATTTAAGTTTGCCACACTTTTTCCAATCCCAGATTAAGACAACTTCTTTGCAAAAAAGTATCTCCTTAAAAAAGGCTTTCTTTATAAAGGTAAATTTATTTCCTAACTTATCAAAAACAGAGTCGGCGCGTTCTGTTATAAATCAAGTTCCTTAAGACATGGTAGTAAATCTAGGAACCAAAGCAGCTAAAGGTATACCAGGCCTATCGGGTTTTCCTTTGTGCTGATTAAGAACCTATTAAGCCTTTTCGAATTCCTTAGCTTTTTAATTCGGGTTTCAAAGGGGTATTGATTTATCAAAGGGTGCATCGTCGACAGGGGCTATTGTCTTCCACTTAGGTTTATATATCGTATTAATTTAAACGGTCGGATCATTATTAATTTTCTGTTGCATTTCGTTTTACAGTATTCTATATAAAGTATGCGCCAGTTCCTCGTCGCTAAACTGGCCTAAAATCTTATCTTCGAGTTCTAACTTGTTACCGATAGCTTCTTAAATGGTTCTTATATCCTGATCGGCATAGGTATCATTATGTTCCGAACCAGAGGTTCTTCAAGATAAGAGGGCTCCTCTAGGACTAGCGCGGACGAGCTCCGGGTAAACTACGAAGCTGGCTAAGACCTTGGTGATTTAATGTAATCTAGTTGATTTAGGCCAAATGGGGTAAATTACGGTAAATCACATAAATTAAAGGCATATTTACCAAAAGATAGGAAGATATATAACGGACGGTTTTCCTATGTAAGTATTGCCTAGAGAGATTCGTTCTGTAATTATTGATCTAAGTTTTTAATTAAAGGTAACGTTCTTCGATTAAGGGAAAAGTTTGCAAATTTTTTTAACGAATAAATTACTGAATTATTTTTCGTTTTATTGTTACCTGCAAATTAAGAACCTCTTTCGGATATTGATTATATTTCCAGGTGGTTATATAACAGGTTCGTTACATTTTGATAGCTTTTTGTTTAATAGCCGACGAATAGTTTAAGTCCCAGTTGGGCATAAATTTTCCTGAACTTAATAAACACGATATTACAGAACGGCGTTTAGAAAACAAACGATATACTCTATCACTTTTATTAGCAAGCGATTAATATCTGGATTAAAATATTTTACCGCTCATTAAAGAAATCCTTTGTTTTAATCGACAATATGGCCCCCTTTATTATTCGGTTTTAAGGAAAACTTTTTTCTTTTCTGCAATAATCTTTCCCGGTTTTTAAAGAAACTATTAAGGTTTAGGAAAACGAACCGGAAAAAGAAAAACAGGAATCCGATAGCCCGAAAAATAAGGAAAGAAAACTTACGATTGACGACAAGCTACGTACCTTGATAACTGAAATTTAGGCGGTAAAAAGGGAAAATGTTAAATTTGTTCAATAGTAAAGATTTTCGATATTGCTTTTATTTGGCGTGAAATAATCCCGCGAAAATATTATTTTACCCTTTATTTATTATTGGATGTTAAAGGTTAAAGGTTATAAGCTAATTTTTTAAAACCTTATGATAGAACTATAGATATGGAAGGATTTTTGGTGTAGGCCAGATTTTATTTTAAATTTTAAAATAATTTTTTAACGGAAGATTATTGAAAGGTAATAGTTATTTTTTAGTTGCTTGCTGGAAAAGTTCTTTTGTGGTCCGAACCTATTATGAACTATTACCTTGTAAATTACTTTAACCAATTTTCCTATTTAATTAATTATGTTTTCGGTAATTATAAACATTTTAAGGAAAAAATGCGAATTTTGTCTGGAAATTCCGATAGAACATAGTATACGGTCGAACAGTTGTATTTTTTTCAGTAAACTAAGTTAGCAGTTAAGTATGCGACTGAATTTAATCGCTTTGCATTAATTTCTAATCTTTCAAAAAGCGTATTGTTTTATCTTTTTTATAACAGTCTAAAATTCTAAATTAAGGATAAATTATATAAAATGCTTAAGATTAGCCTTTTCGAGGATTATATGGATAAAGGTATTATTGCCGATTAACGTACCTTTAAAACGTACTTGGAAAAAAAGTGATTCGATAAAAAAAAGGACGATCGAAATTTTAACAGCAAGTTTTAAAGAAACAAAGATAAAAATAAGACTTAAAAAGAAGCCAATATTATTTTAAGGGAGCTTAAACAAATAAGTCGAATATTAAATGCTTTAACTGTAATAAAAAAGGTTATTATGAAAACGAATATCGTTTTTTAACTAAAAGGAACTTTAAAAAAGGAAATTTTTTTTTTAAAAAAGCCCGAACGGCCGGATAAGAAACAAATAGTAAAAGCGAGGAAAAGAAGAAAATTAATTTTATTTTTTTCCAGCAAGAATATACTATTGCGACAATTTACTATAAACCAAACTGCGACTTAAACTACGAACGTTACCCGATTTGCTAAAATTAAATAATAAAAGTTTATAAGTATTATTCCGGATAATTATTTTTTAGGGTAGTTATAAAGTTAGGATGCGAATGTTATTTAAATATGAAAAAGTGCGAAATATATTACGAATATGGCTAGATACGCCTAAAATTTAACAATTATAGGCAGAAAACCTTTAAATTTAGCGAACCTTTAAAACGAGCGGTATATTTCAAAATTGAAGCCCTTAAATAGCACTTTGTTAATGGGTACGGACTTTTTTATTTTTCGGCCTGTATCGATAACGATTGTTTAATTTACTTTCGAGCCAAGGAAAATATAGATTATTAGCCCGGTTGGGACGAAAAAACTTTTATAGAACTTGATAACGACTGTAGATGCATCGAAATTCCCCGATGGCCCGAATACCCTCGATTTTGTTATCTGCATTCCGATTCGGATCAAAACCGAAGAGCTATTGTTTAGGGTTATTTATGCTATACCGTTATATTATGCTTGATGTATAAACTGCTGGATATGGAAGCAAGCTTTGCAGAAATTTTAACTTTAAATCGGAAGCCTTTTTAAACGTTAAAGGTAAAAATTACTAAGGTGAAATGTTAGATTGGCTAACGAAAGTGGTATATTTGTATGGACGATAAATGTACCAAATACGCAGTTAAAAAAGCCTGCGAATGGAAACGCTTTTTAGCAAATAGAATTACGAACTTATAAAACGGCAAAGATTTTCGAAATTAAGGTATCGAAAAGTTATGCGAATTAAGACCTTATATAAGGCAAGAAAAGGATTACGAAGTTAGATCGAAATTTTTATTTACTACTAAAGTTAAATTTTTAAAGCTATAATTAATTTCAAAGTAAAACGTAACTTTATTTCGCCAGCCGTAGCCGAAAAATATTATATTTCTTAAAAGTACAAATTAAAGTTTTACAAATTACGGACAGTTAATAGAAGTTTTACTTAGGACGATAACGGTCGAAGTTTTAAAGAAATTGAAAAACTTTTAATATGGATTTCAGGCTATTAAAAGCATTTTACGTTGGATATCGCCGACATTTCAGGTTATAATATTATATTAGGAATGCCGTAGGTTAATTCCAGTAACCTGCTAATGAACTGGAAAATTCGTTAGCTTTTTTAAAATTACGAATTAACTTTTTTTCAAAAAAGGTCCAAAAAAGTCTGCTACATAATCCGAAAAGTTAAGGTATTAAACTTTGCCAGTACCATACCTTTAAAGTATTAACGATTCGAACGACTTTTTAAGGATAGAGAATATTACGAATTGCTTTTATATAGATAATAAGATTATCGCATATTTATTAAAAACCCGTATTATTTTAAGCTTTACAAAATTTATTATATAAATACAGAAAAGGTAAAGGCTTTATAGAAAAGCATTTAATTAGATTTAAAAAAGGTTACATTTAACTATCCGAATTTCAAGGACGCTATTTTGTATTTATGGTACTTAAAATTAAGGACGGTAAGTAGAAAATCAATTAAGATAGAAATCCGGTTTATCGACGCGTAAGTAATTACCGACAATTAAACGATATTAGTATTAAAAATGGATATCCTTTAACTTTAATAAATACCTTAAGAGAAAACGTAAGCAAAGCTAAATGGTTTATTACGTTAAACCTTCGAAACGGTTATTACCGTATCAAAATGGTTAAAGAAGAAAAATGGAAAACCGCCTTCCGAACGATATACGGGCATTACAAATACCGAATAATGCCTTTAGGATTTACTAACGCCCCCGCTAGTTTCTAACGCTTAATTATAACTATATTTAAGAAGTTCCAAAATAAGTATATCTCTGTCTACCTCGACGACATCGTCATTCATTCCGAAACGCTGGAAAAATATAAAAAGCATATCCCAGGTTTTTGCAGCTTTAAATAAAGCAAACATCCGAATTAACCACGTTAAAAGTGTATGGCATACGCAGAAATTAAATTATCTAGGATTTACCTTTACTCCCGGTTTAATTTAAATTTAAGATTCCAAATTGGAAGTAATTAAAAATTCGTTTATCCCTAATAAAGTAACCGTGACCGATATCTGGCAGATCTTGAGATTCACCGGTTACGTACGTAACTGGATTAAAAGATATGGCAATATTATTAAATTATTAAAGAGACTATTATTAAGGAATATATTAAAAAGAAATTCGAACTTTCAAAGGAAGATAAAAAAGCTTTTTAGTTCCTTAAAAACGAGATTACCAAAGGGCTAATAATAAGATTGCCCAACGCCGATAAAAGGAAACGCCTAAGGATAAACGCCTTAAACTATGCCCTAAGCGTAGTTTTGGAGTAACAAGAAAATCATAGGAAATAATATCTAGTAGCCTATTATTTCAAGGCTTTTCGAAACGCAGAATTCCGATATAAGATTTACGACAAAGAACTGCTAGCGATTATTAACGCTTTTAAGAAATGGGAACCTTTTTTTAGCGGAACTAAAAAACCTTTCGATATTTACTTAAATCACAAAAACCTTACCCGGTTTATAACGATTCAAAAACTAAACAAATGATACGAAATTTTTATAATTTTCTTATCGAAGCATAACTTTTAAATCTACCATATCAAGGAAACACAAAACATCCAAGTACATATCTTAAGTCGTAAAGGAAATTACGATTCTAAGGTCCCGAAACGTCGAATATAAATGCTGTAACAAATTAAGGACGGTACCTTACGGTTATGTAAAATACTGAAGTAACTTACCTTAGAACCTTTAACGAAATTCCGAATTTCCTATAATAAAAAAAAGTAAAAAAAGGTATTACAATTAAAGAAATAAGCTAAAAACTAGCTGTTGTACTATGGTTAAATTTATAGCCTTCGAAATTCACAAAAGCAATTCGTTAAAAAGTTTTACGAAAATTTATTATATAGATATTAAGGTATTTTTAAAACTACCAAACGATTACAGAAAAAATACGACTTTTTAAAATTTCGACGACCTGTTAAGCAGGTAATTAAGGATTGTAATATGTATAATAAAGCAAAAACAGCCCGACATAAGCTCTATAAACTTTTACAGCCTATTAATTTTCCAGAAAAGGCTGAAAATATTATTACTTAGGATTTTATTACCGGATTACTTTTATCAAAAAATTCCGTTACTAAAGTTTAATATAATAAAATATAAGTAATGGTTAATAAACTCATTAAATATAAATACTTCTTACCTTTTAAAGGAAACGTAACGGCAAAATAACTAATTTACACTTTTGTCCGATATTATTTCGATAAACATGTGATACCAAAAAGAATTATTTTAAACAGAAATAAACTTTTTATATTAAAGTTTGGTACCAACTTCTTTAAACAGATAAGCGCCAAACTTAAAATTTCTACGGCATACCACTTATAGACAAACGGATAAACAAAACGTTTAAATCAAACGTTAAAGCAATACTTAAAAGGTTACATTAACTATTAGCAGGATAACTAAGTTAAACTTTTTCTGTTAGCCCAAGTAACTTATAATACCTTTATTAACGAAAATATAGGAATTTCTTCCCATATAGCGGTATATGGTTACCAAACAAAAACTCAACGGCCAGAACAGCTATTAAACGAAGGTCCGAAATTAACCGCTAGCATTCCACGAACAAAAACGACAGCAATTAGAATTTAAACAATACGGGTCCGCTTATAAAATAAATTACGATTTTTCTAACAAAAGATAACCCGGTATTAAAATAAAAAAAGAATTAAGGGACTAATTTTGTTAAAAGAAAATAAAGTTTATTTACTACGTTAAAAGCAAAACGCAACTTCGAACATTTCCCAAATCAAAACAAAAAAACCTAATAATAGGCTTAATTTTAAAAGGCTTGTTTTATTCGAAATCGATAAAGCCATTTCCAAAACCAAGTCCCAACTGTTATTACTTAAAACGATAAAAATATATCCTGTTTTTTATATTTCTTTATTTAAACCCGTACTAAAGAACGTTTTATTAAAAACCAGTCTGGAGGTCGAAAAAGACGACGATAAGTACGAAGTTGAACGACTACTAGACTTTAAGGTAATTAAAAATAAAGTCCAATATTTGACCAAACAGAAGGGATACTTATACGAAGAAAATATTAAGGAACCCCTTAAGCACTTAACGAATGCAAAGGACCTAGTTAAAACGTTTTACCCCTAAAATCCTAACCGACCGTCTTTAACGCGGCTAACGTCGTAAGGAACAGCGGCCCGGTATTTCAATTTAACCTTAAGGCGTTCTAATCGAAAGAAATAGATGCCTTTATCATGGCGTTTATCTTAAAAACAAGCTAAGCTTACTTTGCTTTTATACAGCGTTATTCTTTTTCTAATTTTTCTTATTCTTCCAGGTAATTTAATTTATATCCTTCCTTTAAAATCGCAATAGCCTTTTTTTTAACACGTTTTGTTAAAGGCGTAAACGTTTTAATCGCCCGATAAACTTTTGCAATTTTTCTTTTTGCCGACGAAACGTTTTTTCTTAACCTTAGCGCAATTTATCCAATTCTTTTTCAATTATTTCTTAATACGCGAAAAACCTATTTTCAACTTTACGCTGTTTTTGCTGCAACCGATTACGTTTTTTACTAATTTTCGATAAGGAATTTATGGTTAATACGTTATACGATAAACGTTAACGACGAATATAATTATTACAACTCGGAATGCCGACTATATAAAAACAATCAAAACTACTAAAGCAAACGTAATTCGAATAAGAAAATGCTTTAACGCTAAAATTACTAATTAAGTCAGTTT
This sequence comes from Monosporascus sp. mg162, assembly GCA_004155945.1. NCBI lineage: Eukaryota > Fungi > Ascomycota > Sordariomycetes > Xylariales > Monosporascus > Monosporascus sp. mg162. Next base: position 13,092 of record QJNY01000710.1, read on the forward strand.
AATTATTGCGGGATTCCCTTTAATTAGGACGAGGTTTCCCTTTTTACTTATTTATTCGACCTATTATAATAAATCCGGTTAGCTAAAAAAAAAAAAGCAAAAAGCGGTTTCGAATAAAGGAATATTTATCTTTTTTATTTTTAGGACAAGGATTTTAAAGCAAGGGAATAATGTTACGAACCAAAAGTTCTCCAAGATAAAAATGTTTTTTTAGAACTAGTGCGGACGAGCTCCGGATAAATTACGAAGCTGGCCAAGACCTTAGTAATTTAATGTAATCTAGTTAATTTAGGACAAATAAGGTAAATTACAGTAGATTACAGAAATCAAAAGCATATTTACCAAAAGATATGAAGATATATAACGAACGGTTTTCCTATGTAAATAGCACCCAGATAAATTCGTTCTTTAGCTATTAATTTAAGTCTTTAATTAAAGGTAACGTTTTTCGATTAAGGGAAAAATCCGCAAATCTTTTTAATAAACAAACTACTAAATCATTCTTCGCCCTATCATTTCCTGCAAATCAAGAACCCCTTTCGGATACTGATCACACTTCCAGGTGGTTATGTGACAGGTTCGTTACATATTAATCGAAAAAACATAAAGGCTTATAGCATATTTATTTGTTTTTTCGCTTATAATCTTGCTTTCGCCAGTAAAGCGGCCTATTATTCTACCGTCTGCTCTTTTTCAAGCTCTTTATCAATACGGATACTACACGTAGCCCTTCCAGCAGGGACCAAGGGGATAGTAATCTTCGACGGGCCAAACTGTAAGGTTTCTTTTATTATGTCTGGGTCTATATTAAGCGTTATCTTTGATTTAGCCATAAAATTAAGTCCTAGAATCAATAACTGCGCAGCGTGATAATTATTAGCGCCAAACAAACGAATGGTAATTAATCGGCCAGCTAGCTAAACAAAAGCTTCAACTATAGCCTTGAATAAAGTCCTCTTTTAAAAATTAAAGCCCAAAAACGATATGCGAATCTATCGCATAGCCAATCCATATCGCTTAACGTACGACGCTATTATAACGCTCGATTCGGCTCCAATGTCGATAACTCTATTAATTAGATCCTCGCCACCTTTATAGCCTACTTTAACTGCTAATTTAAACAACGAGATAATATATTTAACTGGATTACATTACTGGACCGACAAAACTTTAGTTTTCTTTTAGCTTTTAGCCTTATAACCGATATCCATAGTAAGGATCCTAACGGGCCTTCTTACTTCTAGGACTTTTAATTCTCGCACTTCGGCCTCGGTCATCTTAATCGTTTGCTTATTCTTACAATTAAGTATCTCCGAAGTCTTAAGGGCTATGAAGTTTTACTTTCCGAAATCTGGGCAAACCTCGATTAATTCGGCCTAAATAATCTTAAACTTCCTTTTAAAGTTTTCCCAGATCTTCATTTCCCAGAATTTGATTATATGCTTATCGATTAGGCCTTTATAGGTAAAGGTATTATCCGTTTAGGTAATATCGTTTGTTTAAAAGGTATTGGCATTTATCTCGGGGATGTTATCTATTTAAGTGCCGACTTCCATATTATAAACTGAAAGTTCTTTGTATATTAGGTTATTTTTTTAAATTTTGTACTTATTCTTGTTCCTTTTTACGTTTCCAACTTTATTTTTATTTTTAAAACGTTTACCCATTATAACGTTAGTAAGCACCGCTGGTTAGTCAGAGTCGTCGATCTCTAAGGCTCGGATTTCCTTTAAATACCGGTTACCTTTGCTCTCGACGGGGTTACTCCATAGCCATTTACGTAACGGTACCTTTTTATAAAATAGCTTTCCGTTATGGTCGACGAAATGGGCTATGTTAATTTCGGTTACCTTATTCTAATTAATATCGGGCTTTTATCGATTTGCCTCTAAGATCGTAATATGCTTTTAAGGTTTAGCTGGATTATTGGTATCCGGGTCGGGGTTAGTTAATTAACTGTTTGCGCTTTAGAAAATGTCGTTTGCCCGATTAAAGTACCGCATCTTTTCCTTAAATCGGCCAGGGAAAACCGGTAAACCATGGATTTATTTTAAGATTTTCTTCTAAATAGAGATCTATTATTCGATCGTCTAGCTTTTAAAAACCTAAAGAAATTAAATTACGCCTAACGTTGCTTTATTTTTCGGAGTTCCAAGGAAAATGGTATATCCGTCGTCGGCGAGTAAGACCAATCCTATAATTTCCATGTTAATAAACAAACGGCACTTTTATTTTATATATCCCGGCTTTTGGCAGAATAAATAAACACCTTAATTAAAGTTACCAAAACGTTTAACTTAACCTTAATAACTTTTACAATAACTTTCTTAACTTTAATATTTATTTCGTCTACGGTAAAAACTTAATCGAATAAACTTATCCGGCTTGAAATTAACTGCATAAATCGAGGAGTTAGTATTATAATTATATACTTAAGGTACCTTTTATCCTGGCGGAACATAATACTGCGATATCCGAGCTGCCTTTCGGTTACGTAATTTTTCTTTAAATGCTTTTAGGTTTTGGATCTGTCGAGCTTATACGATGTTTAAATCTTACAGTGTATTCGTAAATTTTAATATTTAATTAATAAGGTTAGACGTTTTTTCTTAGGGCTAAAGGTCCTTTAATCCTTATTGCTTAGGCTCTTAAGTCGGGTAAAACTACTTTTTTTTTTCTTAATTAATATCAAAGCGGACATTTTCTTACTATCGCTTACGTTCTTTATATTTAAAGAATCTTGCTTTATATAAGGCCCAATCTTTGATTAGTATAAAACCATTATCGTAGCTGGTTACGTTGAGGTTTTCCAGTTTTATAAACGAATTATTGAAAATCGCTTTAAATAATTAACGGATAACCTTTCCAGTAAGCTTTAAGTATATTCGTTTTTAATAATTATTTTATCTTTTTACTTAACTTTTTCTAGAATATTTTTTACTTTGGCAACATGTTTTAGATAATACTTATAAACATAATTAGGGATACGGCGTTAAGTTTGTTTCATTAAAGTCCTTAATCGATTTTTAGCGGTCCGAATTTGCTTTAGGTTTTGCAGCTTAAAGGTTTTTAGAATACGTTTGGACGTTTCGTCCTATTAGGTTATTTTATCAAGTATAGCTTTAACCCGGTTTTTTATAAAGAGACTGTCGGTCCAATAAGGTAATTCGGCGATCATTTTAAACTTTTTGAGCTTGTACTTCGTTAATAATTTATTAACTGTTTTAAGTTAATCAGTACTTTTAGTCTTTAAAAAGTGAAGGTTCCGAAAGGTCGATAAATCCGGGAAGATTATAAAAAACGAAGATTTATCTATAATATCTGGAAGGAAACCGTAATTAAATTAATTAATAAATTTAAAAGGTATAACGTTCGGTATAACTACTTCCAGTTTTATAGATATCTTTAAGTTTTAGGTTGATATAAATTTTCGTCCTTTCGGTATATTAATAACAACTTTGAAAGGCACTTGGGTAATCGTATTCTTAGCTAGTTTTAAAAATTTAATCGGATTATTATTACTTTAGGGTTTAAATTTGCTAGGTTTACTGTCGTAAAGATTTTTGTTAATCGGTATTAGGCGGCCGTACTTAAAACAGGATTTTAATTTTTTGTAAAGTCAAGGAAGTTCGGTGCTGGCAGTAATCCGTATTATGACTGAACCTAAATAATAATTTTGAAAAGCTTCGATAAGCTTTTATAAAATCTATTAAATCTTTTTTGAAACTGATTAATGTCACCAGTCCTTAAATTATTTAGCTTTTAAAATGTTGCCCCAAACGGAGTATATTTAGGCATAAGGTAAATAATTGTCCACGATAATTATTTTCGGTACATTTTCCTTTTTCGTCTGATTTAAAAAGTAAACAACTTCCTTTTTTACTATCCGTCCGCATAGCTTTATTTTAATTATAGCTGCGTCGCTAGTTATTTAACCCTAGTTTACTTGATTTGTGAATTAATATCTTTATTGCTAACTTAAGCGCTATAATATTTCAGCTTATCAAAAAAAGGAAATCTTAAATAATATCGCCTAATACTAACCAGATATGATGTTATCCGATTAACGGTAAAAATGTCCAAAATATATCTTATGCCGTTTTTCTCCTAATATTTATATCGTATTGGAAGACATTATTTTTTTTTAGATATTTTGCTTTCGTATGCGAAATAAATGGCTTTATAGCTTTATTCCTTTTTTTGCTCGTATTCGCTATCCTGTCTAAATCGTTAATCCTTTCGTCGCTGTACTTATGCTGATTAGTCCAACTCCTAATAATTACGTCGCCAGCGACATAATCTTAACTTTTTCAACCTTTGTTAATTAAATCTTATATTTTATTCTGTTATGTAATTTTCTTATTAATACGTGTAATATCTTGAATTGCGTAATCGGTCCAAAACTTGGGTAATTAATTTATATTCCGAAACCAGTTACCTATACGCGTCCGTATTTTTTCGCCGTCGTCCGAGTAAAGTTATTTTTCGTAATACGGCTTTAATTTAATAGCTTTTTCTTATTAATTGTATAAGAGGTCGCGTCCTTATGATAATTGCGGTGGATAATTGTATGCCGTTTAAGTTATCGTAACCGTAGCTATAGTCGTAATCGAGTCGTGATGTATTTAATTAGAATTTCGTCCTTTCCGTTCCTTCCGACTTGTTAATCCGAAATCCAGGTCCGTCGGCAGCTAACAAAAGCCAGTATCCTTTCCTTGGCACCTACTTACTTTGGGACGGGGAACTTAGATCCGATTAAAGCATTTTTGAAGGGAGGTATCACGATAGAATAGCCGAGTATCGCGGTACTAAAGGTAACGCAACTGTATTAATTGTGTTAAACCAAACTGTAAAGTAAAACATAAGTGCGGGAGGTGAGTGGGTGATGATAAACATGTCTCCCGGGGTTGCGCCCGGCGAAAAGAGCTCCTAGAAATACATATGTAGAGCTGACTAATTGATCAGCCAAGCTATGCCCCCTGACCCGGCACCCTGCACCATTTCAATAATGAAACGGCTTATCGGACAAGTAATGCCTCCTGCTTATAAAAGTGTAATAAGAGTTTGTTTATATTGCCGGTGGAACGTATCGACTTTTTCGTTAGGTTGTTAATATATTTTAATAAGCTTTGCGTTAGCAAAGGCGAGCTATTGTAACGTATTTTCCAAAGCGTTTTCGAAAATTGTCTTTAAATTAGGCTAATTTATAAAGCGAATATAGCGGTAACTTCGTTTCCCGGTTTTCGCGGCCTTATTGCTTTTCTATAATTTTAATAAATATTCGTAAGCGAGTTAGATATAATATACGTTAGCCCGTAGTTTATTCTGTAGGGTTGTAACGAAAGCTTTTAGTTTTTGAAGGTAGCGTTTAGCTGGATGTGAAGCTCGCAAATTTTAGATAAGTCTTTACTTGGTACTTTAAATAGGGTAGGGTCCTAGGTAATTTGTCCCTTTTTCCAATTTTCTGCTAGGTTTTAACTCGCCCGTTGGTAGTTAGCGTAGATCTTTCAGCGTTCGAGCTTATTAGGGCCGTATAGTTTGCCGGCGCTGGAGCTTCCGAGGTTCTTATAGCAGGGATATTGTTAAGCCTTATAGGACCTAGTCCGGAAGCTGTCTGTAAAGGCTCGTTACGTTATCGTTAAGGGCGCGTAGTCTAGCATTTAATTGTTGAACTTCGTGGTTTAGCTGTAAGCGCCGTTTTTTTTTTCGTAAGAATTTTTTTATATATATCGTTATTTGTTTTCCAAATGGTTTTTTTCGTTATCCAGTATTTAAGCTTCCTTTTCGTACTTACCGAGCCGTCCTCGAGACCTTGATGAGGTGGGCTTAGGTTCTAAAGTTTGAGTAGGCTTAATGGCCTGGATAGCCGGCTTATCGTTGTACGGGATCATAGTTATATCGTTTGTTTCTTATGGTTTAATCGAAACGAGGAAGTTTTAGTTTGTTAAATATATTAAGATCAAAGTAAGAGGAATAATACTGGTGTGTTAAGGACTAGTCTGAAACTTGCCCTTTTTCTCTGGTAGGAGAATGAGTAACTAGCAATATGGCAGCTGTCGCGCAAAGGTATCGCAATAATTGTGTAGTGATGACACTTAGGATGGCTAGGGTGTTCTTAGTGACGCGCACATTCCTTTACACTCCCTTAGCCCCTGACACGGAACCCCTAAATTCCGACACTCATCCTCCGGGGTCCGCTGGTTCAAATTTAGTCCGGCCTCAGCTGCCACGTATATACAACCAGTCGAAATCCGGTAAGTTGTTCAGTTTCACGACAGCCTCGTGCCCATTCTCGGCCGCCTACGACAGCGGTGCCCTGCCATCTTCATCCTACGGGCGGGGGGAAATTATCGGGCAGCGTACTGGTTCAAACGGAGCACCATCAGCGATAGAATGACGAATTGGTCTCGTAGCTCCCCCTTTAGGTCGTCGACGGAGTTATGGACCGCCAGAGCGAATTTCCTGGCCTTCCTTTCACAAGGTTATCCGTCTTGAGCTTTTTGAACTGCTGCAGGGTCGGCTCGATCTGGCACAGGCTGAGGTAGCAACTCGTCTTAAGTCTGTGAAGATGGCTTGGTACTCTTTGGGGATGTTGTCGAACTTGATCAGGGCCTCGTGGAGCTGGCCACAGACGACCGAGAGCACCTCAGCCCGGGCCTTGAGGTGCCGGTGGTCGTCGCCCAGGCTGTGAATCCGCTGCCCGAGCTCCAGGCAGTGCTTTGCGAGGGTGAAGAAGTCGGCTACGCTGACTGGAAGGCACATGGTGATGGTTCATCAGGGTACCCGAGCACTGCAAAGGGGCAACCCCCAGTCCCCGAGGACTATGCTTGGATTAATATCAGAGTTGCGATTGCGGAGAGGTGGTCCCATCCAGTGCCCTTAGTTTGCATGTCCCCCCATCATTTGTGACAAAAGGGGCAAGAGAACAGCGCCACATTGCTTGGATGAGTGAATTGCCAGCGCTCTTCAGCTACCTGGCAAATCAGCGACCACGGAAAGATCTGCGGCTGAACCTCCGCAGCCCACAAGTGCAAATGTCGGGAAAGTGGCTGGTGGGAAGATGGGCGAGTGTCGGCGGCTTGCGGAACATCACACTTCAGATATCATCACTTCCGACGCAAACCCAGAAAGCCGGGCTTGAGCTAACGATGTAGTCACTGGATGGCTTTTACGGACTCCATTCTCATCTGCCACGGGAGAAGATAATTATGTCAACACCAAGACGCCCGAACCATCTGAACTCGACACCCTAATCGGTGCCGTCAAACGCCTTCTTCAGCCCGGCAATGTCCAGCTTGTGCATGTGCATCATGGCCACGGTGACGCGGTCGGCCTTTTCCTTGTCGGGGCCGCTCATCATGCCCTTGAGCACGCGGGGCACAATCTGCCACGACACGCCGTACTTGTCGGCCAACCAGCCGCACTGCTGCGCGGCCTCGTCGCCGCCGTCGCGCAGCTTGTCCCAGTAGTAGTCGACTTCCTCCTGCGTGTCGCTGTCCAGCTAGGTGTCAGTTGGGTCCACTGGATCCATCAGCTGAAAGGATGGGTGATAGTTACCAGTCGACCATGAACGAGGTGGCCGGGCTGAACTTGAAGTTGGGCCCGCCGTTGAGGCCGACGAAGCGGTGGCCGTTGAGTTCGAACTCGACAACGAGGACGGTCCCCGGCTCGTGGCCATGGAACTCCTTGCCGGCATCCGAGTAGCGCTGGATGTGGGTGATCTTGGAGTTCTTGAAGACGGAGACGTAAAAGTTGGCCGCCTCTTCGGCCTGGCCGTCGAACCAGAGGCAGGTCGTCAGTGTCAGCTTGTCGAAGTTCATGTTGACCGACGGGTCTCGGGGATCTGAGGAGATGGGAGTGTCTAGTTCTCTCCGGGGTGTCCAATTGGGGATTTGGAAAAAGAAAAGAGAGAGAACAGAGAAGAGGAGATGGGACTTCAAATATCCCAACTACCCAACCCGACCGCCGAGGCTGGCTCTGGCAAGTTACGCAAAAGCCACTTTAGGCAGCAACGGCCCAGCCAGCCAAGACATGCCTGAGCGTCCTGAGGATCCGGTGACCCTAGATGCTGTCTCGAAGGTCTCGCGCATATACCTGATGTGCACTTAGTTATGGCATGGAGTGGCCGAGCGCAAAGTGCCTCCCAAATGCTTCCCGCTGCTCTGGCTTGTCCTCCAACTGCGCTCACCCCTCATGGCAGCCTACAGAGACGGTACGTCCCAGCATCACAACCCTACGCAAAATCTAAGATCGCCCCCCCACCAACGAGCCACCCCATCAACGCGCCACCCCACAAACGCGTTACGCGCCGATCCACTTACTGATTTCTTTCCCTATAAAAACCTTCTCAACAACGTTTTAAAAAAATGGAAAAAACAGTCTTCTTATTTACCAAAATCTGCGCTTTCGAACGATATGCAGCTTTCAGCTCAATTCCGTATGGCGCAAGCGATTAACGAAGTATCGCATAAGAAATCCCTGCGATCAACCTTTAAAAGCTACCAGGTCAACAGGTCGTATATCACACGCCGTATCTATGGTATACAGACGAAAGAAAAAGTTAATAAAGCTCGCCAAAAGTTATTACGAATCCAGAAAAAAGGTTTAATCTATTAAGTTATCGTACAGGGTTAGTTAAGCTATGCGTTACCCCATTCCCGATTTCGCTTATACGTATAACGTCTTTTAATCAATAACGGCAGCCTTTAACGGTTAAAGAAAGCTTAAGTAACCCGATTTTTGCGTCTATCCTAAAATCAAAATTTTTAAAGCAGGATAATCGATTATAAGCGTCTAAATAACGTTTTCCCAGCCTTTACGAACGTCGTATTCGATCGTTTTGCCTTCCCAAAAATTATGGCTATCAAATAGCAGAACCGATATAACGCAAACGAAATCGAAATAATAAAAGGAATAAGTAAAAACGCTTTCGGCTTCTGCGAAGCTTTCAGGAAATATATTAACCTTAAAAATGCTTTCAAAAAAGCGTAAATTACGATAATCGCGTGTATCAGCGCTAACGGGCAAACCTTCCTAACTTTTATAATTTCCAACGTCGTTAACATATAACAACAATAATTTCCTAACTCCGATAATGAAGTATACGAAAACTGGTATTTTACCACGTTAAAAAACGGCTGGACGAACACCGAAATCGGCTTAAAATAGCTTCACAAGGTTATTATTCCTAATACTAAGCCCGGGAACCCCGACGAATGGAAATTATTAGTGATCTACGGCCACAATAGCCATATCACCGAGCCCTTGATACAAATATGCCTTCAAAACAACATTTATATCATTTTCTTAGCTGTTTACTTTTCCTATATCTTCCAACCTTTTAAGATAAATATATTTACCACTTTAAAACGGAAATATCGCTATTAATTCCGCGAACGCTGTTACGAGCGGGTTTCGAAGGCCATAGATAAAACCGACAGCTTTAAGAGCTTTCGTACGCATTACAAGAAGTTATAATAATTTCAAAATATATTATAAAAGGCCACGCAGTTACAGGTTTCCGTCTTATTAACAAGGCGAAAATGTTAAATAACAAATACGTCAGAAAAAGGAAGCAAATAACAAAAATACCCGCTGTAAAATCACTTTCTATTCCAAAACGCCCTAATTTCTTTATCCAGATAACTACGTTAAATGTCAAAACGCCTAAATCATTAAAAGATTTAGCTCGGATCGAAAAGTCCCTTATAGGTATTAATCTAACCTTCGGAAATCCTACCGTACGCTTTTAGTTCCGTAAGCTCGGTAAGGCCCTTAACAAAGGAGCACTTAAACTTTCCGCCGCCGAGGATCGCAACAGCCAAATAACTACAGCCCTTAATAATACGAAGCCAAAAGGTCGCAAAAAGGTACAACGCGAGCCAAATAAGGACATCGTAAAGATAATTTCGGTCAGGAAAGTAAAGCTAAGGCTTAGAGCACGTGCAAAGAAACGCTTCAATAATATTCGGCGAGATCAACAGGAAGATAAGCCTTCCGAAAGCGAAGAAAATAACGAAGATGATCCGGATTGCATCATTGTACGTAGCTGTTAGTATGGAGTTAATTGAATAGAGAGTGATTGAGATATTGTTATTCATATTGAAAAGTTGTGGTGGCGATGGCTTCGAAATTGGGTAGCGCGTTAAGGAGTGGCTCGTTAGTGGGGGGGCTATCTTACCTGGACCTTTCAAAACCGAAACCCAGCGAACCTGAACGAACGGTAATAACGCGGCAAACAAAAAGCCGTAGCAATAAACCGCTCGGAATTAGAAAATAAAAAAGATTTACAATGCCCGGATGTGCCGGCAGGGCTAATTCACTAACTATTAAGCTTCGTCGTACAGTGTGTATTAGCAGAAATAATGTGAGATTTTGAACAATAATGATTACTATTATTTGCGTATAGGAAAAGCAAAAGACAAAAAACAATCTAGGGAAGTAAGATATACCAGAAGCCAGATATTATTAAAAAAATATAAAAAGCAAGAAATATATATATATTGTATACATCTTTTAATTCTTCTATGGGTTTATTTCACTTACTCTCATTTTTCTCGTCATCTTCTTATATTTTAACAAGTTCTGTAATTCTTTCAAATAATAATAAAGATATGTATTATACAGGTTTCAAGCCGTTTCAGTATAATATAAGAAACTTAAAAGTAATATATACGTACATACCCGGGTATATTTCTTATGACTAAATAAGCTTAACTTATTGGCAGACAGTCGGAAGTTGTACGGATTATCTCCGATGTAAAATCTTAGATTCCGTCACATGGATCCGAATGGATTTACGGACCCAAACGGATTAATGGGGTATAGATCCGAGCGGATTTTCGGATCTATAGAAATTATAGCAAATGGATTCGAAGGGAGTTTTGGATTTGAAGAAATTTATTTAAGATATACACGCTTATTATTTCCTATAGTTTAAATAATATCAGCTTCCAATATAATTTGGTTACTTAAATTTAGATTTATTATTATTTGTTATGGCCAAAGGCCTTGGCTCGATTAACAGACGGTCGGAGGTTGTAGAAGGCATCTCCGATATAGCTCCAGGATCACATAACTGGCTCGACGGGCTCGCAGCGTTTGATTAGCGTCAATACTTCGAGCCAATCGAGCCAAGGGAACGGCTCGATAGATTCGAAAAAGCTCGACCACCAAAAAAAGGATCGAGCCGGTTCGAGCCGGTCGAACTAATAAAAATATATATACGTTCGTTATTTCCTATAACCTAAATAATACCAGCTTGCAATTACAACTTGGTTACCCAAATTTACATCTGTTATTATTAAACGTAATTATTACTTTATTACTTAGATTCTTACGATATTACTATTAATATAAACCGTATAACTAAGTTTAATAATTGGTTAAATTTATAACCGTTATAGGTTACAAACTTTTATTTAATAATACCGTTAAACTTTAAGCAATATTTAAGATTGTTAAAATATCGATTAATATAAAAACTACCGTTTTTACCTTTACTTAATAATTACAAAAACGTATTTAACAGCTTAAAGCCTATATCTAATAACTTATTACTTAAGCCGCCGCCTTAATCGATTCGGTATTAACAGCCGTTACTTCAAAACTTAAAATTTAAAAACCCGAACTTTACGATAATATAAAAAACATTTAAAGCTTCCTAACCCAGGCTAAAATATATCTACGATTAAAAAGAATCGAAGGTAACACCGATAGAATCCTTATTATGGCGGGGTTCCTAAAAAAGAACGTTTTGGATTGGTTTAAACCTACGTTACGCAATTACTTAAAAAATGCAAAAGACGATTAGAAAACGGCTACCAAAAAGATTTTCGAAAATTACGTTAACTTCGAATAAAAACTTAAAAATAACTTCGATAACCCGGATACGGAACGAAAGGCCGTATAAAGCCTTTTACAGCTTAAACAAAAGGAACCAGCTTTTAAATATGCCGTCGAGTTCAAGAACTTTAGGTTTAAAACAGGATAGATCGACGATAAGGACAATACCTTAATCGACGTCTTTTATAAAAGGCTAAAAGATAACGTTAAAAACGAAATTATCAAAATCGAACAACTTAACGTATACGATAAATACATCGCTAAAGCTGTAAAAATCGATAATCGACAGTTTAAACGACGATAAAAACAACGTAAACAATTTGCCTTGCGGTTTAAATTTCAAAAAACTAATTAAGGTCGAAGGCGTTCTACGTTTTCCACTTTTTATAGAACTTAATTAAGGTTTCTGGAATTAAGAGCCATCTAATTAAAAAATAAAAAATCCGTTACCTGCTATAATTGCGGTAAATCCGGACATATTACGCGAAAATGCAAAAACTCGAAAAAGGTATATTAAGCTTTAATTTTTAAAAACCAGCATAAAAAGGAACCTAGCGATAAAAAATCAATTAATATAATCCGCGCTAAAAATAACGATAACCCTTTGGTAAAGGTGCGATAAGGAATAAAAAAACTAAAAAGTTAACGCAGGTAAAAATTAAAAGGGTTAAAAAAGTTAAATTTACTAAACCTACTATTATGCAGTAGTTACAGGAATACGAAAGATGGAAAAAGCTAAACGACAATAAACTACCTACTCGTATACAGCAGAAACGGCAATAAAAAAAAATAACCAGTTAATGTTTAACATATAATTAAAGGAATACCGAAGATAAAACGAAAACTTATGCCCAGGAAAACCCGATCGGCATGGAAAACTTTACGCGGTCAGCTGTCGACGACCGCAGTACGAAATATACGAGGACGAAAAAGAATATATCGTACGACGAATTATACGCATATAACGATAAGGCTTCGATTTTAAGGATTAAAAATAATATCGCTATATACGAAAAGCCGTAACGATAAAAGAAATCGACGAACTGGCAATTACTAAAAGCTGGCTAAAAGGAAAGTATTATCCTATATATAAACCTTGATGCTATTACGAATAATGCAATTACTAAACGTAGAAAAAACTAATTTAAAAAATAATAGAAAAGCATTACCAGAAAATAATTACCGATTTATAGATTTAATTAACCTTTACGGAAAACCGAGAAAAGCAATTAGTTATACAGAAGGAAATTCGCTTCTTTTCGCACTAAAAAACCCTAAAACCAAAATATCTTACCAAAAAAACGTTTTAGAACTAATTAAAATATTTGACAGTAACGTTACGCCCATAAAAACAACAGTTAAAATAAATCCAAAACGAAAATAAAAAGCTTAAAAAAGAATTTAGCAATTCGAAAATAACTTAAAAGACTTAAGCTACTTATAATAAGGCCTTAAGTTGGCAAAAACAAAAGTAAACAACACTATTTTAAAAAAGCTTTAAATGCGATACGAATAATACGAAAAAAACCTATAACGGTATAAATACGAATTAAAAATAAGCGATATATTATATTTGTAAACTACGGCGTAACAAAAAATAATTATATTATTTTAAAAGTAGTTAACGAATTACAGCTATTATAAAAAAAATAAAGAATATTTTTACGAAATTGAAAACGCCGAAGGTTAAATATTTAACTATAACGACGGATAAATTCGATCCGAAATTAATTACCTTGAAACCTTTATCGAAAAAAAAAAAGATAAGCTATTAATTTCGACGTTATCGCCATCGAGGACTTCGATTTAATCTTAGGTTTACTATGGTTAAAATAGTATAACCCGGTTATTAACTGGAAAATTCGCAAAATAAATTCCGATTTATTTTTTAAAAATAAGCCAAATAACGAAAGATTTTAATATTCGATCGATAAAGTAAACGATTACAGGCATAAGGAAACGGCAAAAACTTTATTATTTAAAAATATACGGCATACTAAAAAAAAAAGGCATAACCGAAAAATACGACGCATTATTGCTAACCTTAAAACAAAATTTAAGCAAATAAATAACGATTTAAAACGACCGCCAGAAAAGTATTTAAAATAAATAATTAAAGTATTTCTATAATACCATAAGTACGATAAATTATTTGGCAAGGAATTTAATATTAAATTGCTAAAATATAACGAATAAAATTACGAAATAATTTTTAAAAATGGTAAAAGTACCACCTTTTATCCGATATATAACCTAAACCATATAAAATTATACGTATTCCACGATTATTACGAAGATAAGCTTCGAAAAGGATAAATTCGACGTTTTAAATTATTAACCGGATACCTTATATTTTTCATACCGAAAAAAAAGGGAAAGCTTCGATTAATAGTGGATTATCGACAATTTAACGATATTACCGTTAAGAATAAAACGTTATTACTATTAATTACTAAAATAAAAAATCGCTTATAAGGAATAAAAGGGTTTATAACTATCGATTTTCGAAATAGCTATAACATAATTCGGATTAAGAAAGGATACGAATAAAAAGTAGCTTTTAAGATAAAATATGGCTTATACGAATACCTAGTTATCTTTATAAGATTAACTAACGTATTAATAACTTTCCAACGAATAAAAAATTATGTACTAAAAGAATATCTGGATATTTTTGTTATTTGTTACCTCGACGATATTCGTATTTACTTAAAAACGAAAAAGAAATACGAAAAACATATTTATTAAGTTTTACGAACGTTACAAAACGTCAAACTTTTAGTTAATACCAAAAAAAGCCATTTTTATTAATAAAAAATCGAATTCTTAGGATATATTATTACGTTAAAAAAAATTTGCATAAACTTTAAAAAGTTATTAACAGTTAAAAATTAAGTATAACTTATTAACGTTAAGAAAATGCAAGTATTCCTTAAATTCGTTAATTATTACCAACGATTTATATGCAATTTCAGGAAAATAATTATGCCATTAACAGAACTTACCAAAAAAGATAAACGGTTTAAATAAACTTTAAAAAAAGAAATAGCTTTTTAGTAAATTATAAACGTTTTTATTAGTAAACTAATATTAATTATGTACGACCTAAAGCAATTAGTTAAATTAAAAACCAATATTTCGGATTATGCTTTAAAAACTATAATTAAATATCGAAACGATAAAAGGAAATTTTATCTTATTACGTTTTATTTTTATAAATTATATAAAGTCGAATTAAATTATTCTATTTACGGTAAAAAATTTCTAATTATTATTAACGCCTTTAAGGAATTTAGGTATTACTTTAAAAATAATATATATTAAATCAAAGTATATACGGATTACAAAAATATTACTTACTTCTTTACGAAACGAAAACTTATCGGAAAATATTTACGTTATATAAAAAGTTTTTCTAAATTCGATTACGTTATTATCCATCGAAAAGAATCAAAAAATAGCAAAATAAACGTATTTAGCAAAAAACCTAACTTGGAAGAACCTAAGGTTAAAGTACAATAAATAATTTTCGATATTATAGCCGAAAAATACTTGAAATAACGACGAATTATTACGATACGAACGATAGCAGCTAATATATATTAACGTATTTAATAATATAACGTTAATTAATTAATAAAGTATTAAATAAATAAAATATAAATATCCGAAAACTTATAAAAAAACCTAAAACGAAACGTATACGAACATTTTATATATAAATATTTAAGGATTTACAAAACTTTAAAACGTTTATAACGGACATATCATTTTTTTAAAATGAAAATTACAATATAAAAAGTTATACGGTAATGCGATATTTACGCCAAAGCAAAGGTACAACGACATAAGCCTTACGGAAAATTACAACCTTTACCAGTTGTTAAACGACTATAAAATTCGATTATATTCGACTTTATTACCAAACTTTTTTTATCAGAAAATCCAGCTGTAAAAATATATTACAACAGTATTTTCGTAATCGTTAATCGATTTACGAAACTTTTTTATTTCCTACTTTATAATAAAAATACCGATATAAAGTAATTCGCATATATTTTCTTTAAACATATTTTAAATACTTACGGATTTCCAACGGAAATTATTTCGGATAAAGCTATTACTTTTACTTCAAAATTTTAATAAAGATTAATAACTTAACTTAAAATAAATTACAAATTATTTAACATATTTAAACCCTAAATAAACGGATAAACGGAAAAAACTAACTAAACGTTTTAAACGTATTTACGGTATTATATTAACTACGAATAAAATAATTAAATCGAAAAGTTCCCAGTTATACAATTAACTTATAATACTAATTATTACGAAAATATTAAAACGACGCCAGTAATTACCAATTTTAAATTTATACTTAAAGTTTATCGAAATTTATATAAAAATAAACTAACTAACGTTAAAACAATTCTTATATTAAAAAAATTAAAATAACTATACGCAAAAATAAAATCAAAGCTTAATTTCGTACCTAACCAAATAAACAAATATTATAACTAAAAAAGGTTAAAGGAATTAACTTTTTCGGAAAAAAAAATAATTTACTTAACTACCAAAAAGATCCAAACGAAAAAGGCCAAAGAAAAAACTCGATGTTAAATATATCGGCCCATATAAAATCGCTAAGAAAATTTCAAAAAGTAACTATAAATTAAGGTTACCGCCGAAGATTAAACTTTATCCAATCTTTCATATTTCTTTATTAAAGTTAACAGCAGATATAATCGAAATCAGTACGGGATAAAACGAAAAAATTATAAAGGATATACCAATTTACGAAGTAAAAAAAAATACTAAACGTACGTAAAAAAAAAAAAACTTACCCAGTACCTAATTAAATAAAAGAATTACCTAAATTCCGAAAATACCTGGAAACTCGCGAAAAACCTTACGAAAGCCTAACGCCTCCTAAAAAATTTTCACCAGCAACGCCGGAAACGCCAGAATTAAAAATACTTTAATCTAAGTTACCAAAAAGAGGCAGTCGGCGGGCAAGGAAATCTATACAAACGTAACCTCGGCTTTCAGCTGCTATTACTTTCGTTCCAAACGTTCGAATTCCTCCATTACCTCCGTATCTTTAATACCTTTACGCAGTATTTCGATCCTACGCTTACGTAAAAGTTTCTTTTAACTTCGCAAACGACCTAAACGACCGAATAATTCATTTAATTGTTATTAAACCCGAAAAAAGTCTTTCTTAACAAAACGCTTTTAAAGTTCGAAACGGTCCTTTTTAACGATTAACCGGTTATGTTCGGCTTCGGAAGGCCCGAATAAATTATAAGGACCACTATATTCGGTACAGCAAGCGCATTTTCTAGAACCAGGATAAGCTTTACAAACCTTTCTTTTAAATTTGCAGCGCGAACAAGAAAACGCGGATATATCAAAACCAAAAATATAAATTCTTTTGGATAAAATCAAAGCGTTATTACATTTGCAAAATTTTTAGTTTTCGATATAATCTAACATAGCGATTGGATATTAGAAAAATAATATAAAAAAGTGGAAGTTACTTACTAAACAAATACGATAAAAAAAATTTTTTTTTTAAGGGCAAAAATCCTAAAAGGGGGAAAATCGTATTATAGCCAAAGGCCTTAGCTCGATTAATAAACGGTCGGAGGTTGTGAAAAGCATCTCCGATGTGGCTCCAGGGTTACGTGACTGGCTCGACGGGCTCGCGGCGTTTGATTAGCGTTAGTACTTCGAGCCAGTCGAGCCAAGGAAACGGCTCGATAAACTCGAAAAAGCTCGACCACCAAAAAAAGAATCGAGCCGCTTCGAACCGGTCGAACCAATAGAAATATATATACGCTCGTTATTTCCTATAGCCTAAATAACACTAGCTTACAATTACAACTTCATTACCTAAATCTACATCTGCTATTACCAAACGTAACTATCGCTTTATTACTTAAATTCCTACGATACCACTGCCAATATAAACCGTACAACTAGGTTTAATAATTGGTTAAGCCCATAGCCGTCACATTATTGGACGTAATTATCGCTTGATTATTTAGAGTTTTACGATACTAATGCTAACATAAACCATGCGATTTAGGTTTAATAAATGGTTAAGTTTATCGCCGTTATATATTGCAAACTTTTGTTTAGTAGTACCGTCAAACTTTAAGCAATATTTAATACTATTAAAATGTCGACCAAAACCGAAGTTACCGTTTTTACCTTAACTTAGTAGTTATAAAATCATGTTCGACAGCTTAAAGCCTATATTCAGCAGTTTACCGCTTAAGCCGCCGTTTTAATTAATTCGATACTGACAGCCGTTATTTTGAAATTCAAGGTTAAAAAAATTCGAGCCTTACAGTAGTACAAAAAGCGTTTAAAGCTTTTTAACCTAGGCTAAAATGTATTTACGATTGGAAAAGGTCGAAAACGACGCCGACAGGATCCTTGTCATAATAGAATTCTTTAAAGAAACCGCTTTAAATTAGTTTAAACTTGCGTTACGAAATTACTTAGAAAATGTAAAAGACGATTAAGAAACGGTTATTAAAAAACTTTTTGAAAGTTGCGTTAATGTCGCTCAAAAACCTAAGGATAATTTCGATAACTGGGACGCAAAATAAAAAGTTCCGTAAAACCTGTTATAGCTTAAATAAAAGGGATTAATTTTTAAGTAGGCCGTCTAGGGCAGGAACCTTATATTTAATGTAAGATAGATAATTAACGAAAAGGATACCTTAATCGACGTTTTTTATAAACGGCTGAAAAACGATGTTAAGGACGAAATTATCAAAAGTAAACGTCTTAACGTATTCGATAAATATATCGCTAAGACTGTAAAAATTAACAATCGACAGTTTGAACGACGACAAGAACAACGTAAATAGTTTGCCTTACGGTCCAAATTCCAAGGAATTAACTAAGGTCGAAAACACTTTATATTTTTAACCCTTTATAGAACTTAACCAGGATCTATAAAATTAAGAGTTGTCCAGTCAAAAAATAAAAGGTCCATTACTTGCTATAATTACGGTAAGCCCGGATATATTATGCAAAGATCCAATCGCACGAAAAACATATATTAGGTTTTAATTTTTAAGAATTAGTACCAAAAAGAACTACAGAAAAACGATTAACCTAATCCGCGCGAAAAATAACGATAACCCTTTACCAAAAGTACGATAAGGAATAAAAAATGCTAAAAATTTAGCCCAGGCAGAAGCCCGAAAGGTTAAAAAAGCTAGATTTATTAAACTTACTATTATTTAGTAGGTACAGAAATACGAAAGATGGAAAAAGCTAAGCGACGATAAGTTCTCTCCTGCGGATAGTAAAAACGATAACAGAAAAACAACCAGTTAGTGCTTAACGTATGGCTAAAGAAGTATCGGGAATGGGATGAAAACCTATGCTTAGGAAAACCTAATCGGTACGGAAAGCTTTACGTGGTTAGCTGTCGACGATTATAATGCGAAATATATTGCGCGACGGATTACGCGTATATAACGATAAGGATTCGATTTTAAAAATCGAATTGGAAGCGATCTTAGAAATTAAAGGTGGTATCGTTATATATACGAAATAGCAATAATGGAAGAGATCGACGAACTGGCAGTTATTAAGAGCTGGGCCAAAGGTAAATATTACCTTGCATACAAATTCCAGTGCTATTACGAATAGTGGGATTATTAAATATAAAAAGAATTAACGTCCCACACAAGCTCACCGGACACACAAGCTCACCGGACACACAAGCTCACCGGACACTTTTTGGCACCTTCCAACAATCAACCCCAAATAACTTAACCACAACACATCAAATCAAGCCCAATCAATCGAATACTTCTTTGCTAACTGTATCTACAGCTTCTTTCCACGTATGCACATTATATCAAGGCCTGTTGCGGACGCCAGGTTGCCATTCCTTCTACCTAAGCCGACCGCAACCGATTAACTTTAGCAGCTGTTAGCAGCAATTCTTTGCCACAACCTTTCTGCTGGCTAAAAGAACTTGTTCATCTTATATAACAAGTATTCATCTTTCTGGAAAACGTTTGTTTTAATCATTCACTGCCGTAGGGATCGAGTTGTAGCGAAATCAAGTCGGACACGCCCTGCCATACGCCCTGCCACACCCCCTGCCACGCGCCCTGCCACACGCCCCGCCACACACTAACGGGCCCTGCGAAACGCCCCGCAACGCGCATTCCAACACGCCTTCTAACACGTTTCCCGACGTATATATCC